>ML837116.1:33760-46128 GCA_009831015.1 Picea engelmannii | reverse complement strand
ACATGCAACAATGTGGTGGGATGAACTGCAGGCAGAGAGGAGGAGAAAAGGTAAACAAAATATAAAGAATTAGGATAGAATGGTAGCCAAAATGAAGGCTAAATTCATACCTAAGGATTACCAAATAAATATTTTCAAAAAGTTGCAGAACCTGAGACAAAGGGGTATGACAGTGAAAGAGTATACAAAAGAATTCTATAGGCCGAATATTAGGACTGGACAAAGAGATAAGGATGATGAAAAAGTTTCCAAGTATATAAATGTCTTAAGGTATGAAATTCAAGATGAGATCAACATGATGACTTTGAGGATAGTGGAATATGCTTATCATATTGCACTAAAGGCAGAAGAAAAGTTGGCCAGAAACCAGAGTTAGTGAAACAAAAGAAGAGGCTCAAATAGAGGTAAGGTAATTGTCTATGATAAGGCACAGAAAACCAAGGATGACACCGAGAAATCATATGGTCACTTTGAACGAGGAGGAAGTTCCCGAAGAAGAATGTTTGGTGGGAGAAATTCTTTTCCTCAAGGAAGAGTGGTGAAAAACCCCCTTTTTCCTTGGGGTTGCGCAACCTCCCGGTCAAGGATCTTCAATTTTTGGAGCTGAATTAGCTCTCTAAAACCTTAATGGTCTCACTTGTAAATAAACACATGCCTTTTTTGTCTCTCGATGCAAGTTTTTTAACACTCGCGATATTTTCTTCTCACTACTGAACGATCACGACTCAGGCGCTAGCTCCTCCTCCGTTAAGTCCTTCCCACATGTGACCTCAAGCTATGTCCACACACGAATTTGGGCGTGGTCGAAAGTGGTTTGGGATAAACCCACATTTCTCCCCGCAATTCACTACCAATCACCATGCGTCCTTTTTGCAATATCATGGTTTCAATTGCGGCCCGCTATCAAAATTTTAACATTCGAGTAATTTCCGTCCTCACAATCCTTCGTGATCGTCGATCTCAAGATCTAGATGGTGATTCTAAACCCAATGGTTCAGATCTATCCTTTCCTAATATACGGATCACAACTAACCCTTCTAAAACAACAGCTATGATTTATTTTGTGATTCGGGTTTCAGGAGTTTCAAATATCAACTCTTGCTTTCTCCCCAATGGCTATCTCCCAAAATAAAAGATTTGTTGACATTTTTCCTCCTCAAATCAACGGTTATAATTTACTTCGGACCTTCGAGGTTCGGAGATTTCAATTCTCAACTTCCCATAGTATTGTTATCTGAAGTTCGCGATCTGTCGCCATGTGTCCCTCTAGATCTGACGGTACAGATTTTCTTCGAGTCTTTGGGTTTCGACAGTCTGAATTCTCAATTGAAACCCAATTTCAATTTACCAGGAGATTACTATCTGTTGATGTGTATCCCTCCTTGAATCAACATTACTTGTTTCCTTCGGCTCCTCTTGGATAGATCTTAACCCTTTATCTTGTCCAACTTCCGCAAATCCTTCTTCTGAAGGATTTTTTTGACACTTAGTCGATTTTTGGTCCTGTGCACTCCTTGAAACTAACCTCTGCACTTTATTATGAGAAAAATCCAAGTTATTTCTCCAAGTCAAAGACTTCGCATATGCACTCCTTACGCTTAATATGCATACTCTGCATACAAAATTTCCACGCTATCTCTTCTGAGCTTCGAGTCGAAAAAGACTCTCTCATACGCACTTATTGTGTTCGATATGCACTCCTTGCATAACTTACAGAAGAGAAACACTTGAAACTTATTCAATTCTTCATAAATTCATTCCTTCACGATGAACATCATACATCCACAAAACACATAACAACAGTAAAACTGTAAAATAGTATCAACATTGTACATTTGGATAAATTTCCTTTGTTCTATTCATTTCAAAAACATGGTTATAACTTTTGTCTCTTACAAACACTACCATGAAAACTTGTCTAAGGACCCAGAGATTCCTCTCTCTTCTTCCTCCTATCTAAATTCTATCAAACTCTACTCAAGCGGTTACCTACTTAGCTTAATTAATGCAACCTAATGACTAATACAGGCTAATATCCTACACCTGTAATATATTATAATCATGTAAGGATTTACAATAATACGTTAGTTCAAAATGGCGGCCTGACTTTACATACATCTAATTAATTAATGAGAGATTCAAAAAACTCTCCACACCACTACCAAGTTGGTTAAGAGTCGGTTTGGATGTTTCAATGCGTTGATGTGTCGACTTTGCTTCCACGTCTGCTTTGATTTGAATTGATAGTGATGCTCCTACATCAGACTCGTCTGGCCAAAATATTCATGGAATCCTTTCCATGAGCTCTCGCATTGTTTTTCCATGCTTCAAAATATGAGGTTCAACTACCCAACTTGAATCTTCCACAGGGTGGTCCTTCCACTTTACCAAATTTTGAGGATGCATCTTTCTTTTGGTTTTCCTTCCAACTCTTGGTTCTAATATTTTATCCATCTGAGGTTTTTCTACTGTGGGCATCTGTTATTCCCATTGAATCTCTTCCTAATCATCCAATTTGTCTGCATCATCTCTGTTAAAGGATACAAATTTGCAACGTTGAATATCGATGATATGCCAACATTGTCCGACAACTCTATCTCATAAGAATTTGCTGCAAATTTCCTAAGGATCTTTCATGGTCCTATCTTCTTCATCTTCAACTTATTATACGTTCCTCTCAAAAACCTTTCATTTCTCAAATGAGATAAAACTTCATCTCCCACTTCAAATTGAACTTCCCTTCTTTTCTGATCAACTCTATCCTTATACTTTTGATTATTATCTTGCATCTGCCTCCTAACTTGACCATGAAGTATTTTCATTTTTGTAACAAAATCTTATGCTCCATCACTCATGAATTCATGTTGTTTCAATTATCTCAATTCTGCAATCCCTCCTGGTTGTCTTCCATATACTATCTCAAATGGACTTTTTCCATTTCTTCTATTAACTGAATTGTTAAATTCCAATTCTTCCTGTGCCAGAATCTTATCCCATTTATGACCTTGTTCAATGACTAAGCTCCTTAACAAATTTCCCAGACTCATGTTCACAACTTCTGTCTGTTCGTCTGTCTAAGTGTGATATGTTGAACTAAAAGATAAATTAGTCCCTAGCCTCTTCCATAGAGTCCTCCAAAAGTGTCCTAAAAACTTAGTGTCCCTGTCTGAAACTATACTTCTGGTAAATCCATGTAGTCTCACAATTTCTTTGAAAAACACACTGGCTATGTGTGTAGCATCATTTGTATTATGTCATGGTATGAAATGTGCCATCTTAGAGAACCTATCGACCACAATGAATATGGAATCACTTCCTTTCTGGGTTCTAGGTAATTTCAATACAAAATCCATACTAATTGCATACCAAGGCCTTTCTGGAATAGGCAATGGCTGAAACAAACCAGTATTTTGTTTCTTTCCTTTTGCATGTTGACAAATCTTACATCGATCTACAAATTTCTTCACATCTGCCCTCATACCTGGCCAATAATACAAACTACTCAATTATGCAAATGTTTTGTCATGACCAAAATGCCCGGCTAAACCTCCACTATGTTTTTCTTTCAACAAATTATCTCTCCTTGAGCATCTTGGTATGCACAATTGGCTTCCTTAAAATAAAAATCCATCCTGGGTCAAATATTCTTCCCATGAGTTGTTATCCCTCAAAAGAGGATTTTCATATGCTTCATAAGCCTCTTTAAAATCTGGATCTTCCTGATACATTTCCTTAAGGTACTCAAACCCTAAGGTATTCACCTGGAATTCATGTACAACCAAACTTCTCCTGCTCAATGCATCTGCAACTTTATTAGAACTTCCAGAAATATTTTTAATGACAAAAGTAAAATTCTGCATGAATTCCACCCACTTAGCATGGCTCTGATTCAATTTCTCTTGCCTAGTAATAAATTGCAAAGCTTGATCATCACTCTACAAGACAAACTCTTTTGGAATTAAATAATGTCTCCATTTATTCAAAGCTTGAATCACTGCACAAAACTCCTTGTCATATGTAGAATATTTCTCCTTAGCGTCATTCAACTTCTCACTGAAATAAGCAACTGGCCTGAACTTGATTCTTAACTTCTTCATTCTCTCAAGGTGTCAACCTATACGCTGCTTTATTTGGAAAACTAGCTCCTAGAATCAAGTCAATATGGTGGATAATACTCCTAATAGGTGGTAATGAGTGAGGCAACTCATCCACTACTATGTCAGCAAAATTCTCTAACAATTCTTGAATTTGTTCAGGTAAATCATTCATAGAAGTATTGGTAAGGATAACTCTTGGCTTCCTTACTACAATAAGTTGCATTTCTTGATATTTCTTAATCTCCTTCAAGACTTCCTTCCCACTCATGAGAAGTATTCTTGTACCGACTTCTTTCTTTTCTTTCTTCTCTTCTATTGGCAACAACATGTGAGTTCTACCATTTTTCTCTAGAGTGTACTTATTTTTTCTCCCATCGTGAATGACATTCCTATGAAACTGCCATGATCTCCCCAACAAAATATGACAAACATCCATAGGAATTACATCACACAAAATCTCATCTTTATAGCCTCGTATTTTAAATTCAACTTTTCATTGTTGACTTACCATTACCTGATGTCCTTTCTGCAACCATGATAATTTATATGTACTTGGGTGTGTAGTTGTCTCCAACTCCATCTTGTCCACCATTTCTGTAGATACTAAATTATTAGTGCTCCCACTGTATATAATCATTTTTCAAACTTTGTCCTTTGTTTTACAAGTAGTCATGAACAACCTCGTTCATTGAACTGAGCCTTTTACTTCCTTCTTTGGCTTTAGAATAACTTTCCTCATCATAAGGTTCTTTCCTCCTTCTGCTGCTTATGCTTCCACATTCTTCTGGGCTTCAAAAATGTGTGATTCTCCTCCTCCTTCTTTATTCCTCTCGAGGCATTCCCAAGACATGTGTCTTGTCTTTCCACATGGATAACATTTAAATCCACCTCCTCTATCTCTTCCTCTTCCTCGGGGAAAATAATTTCTCCCACCAAACGGTCTTCTTCAAGAAATTCCTCCTCTTTCAAAGTGACTATATGATTTCTCACTCTCATCCCTGATTTTTGGTGCATTATCATAGACAATTTCGTTACCTCTAATTGAGCCTCTTCTTCTGCATCGCTGACTCAAGTTCATGGACAACTTTTCTTTTGCCTTCAGTGCAATCTGATAAGGATCTTCCACTGTCCTCACAGTCATCATGTTGATCTCATCCTGGATTTCGTATCTCAAGCCATTTATATACCTAGCAACGTTTTCATCATCCTTATCTCTTTGTCTAGTCCTAATATTCAGCCTATAGAATTCTTTTGTATACTCTTTCACTGTCATACCCCTCTGTCTCAGGTTCTACAACTTTCTAAAAACATTTATCTGGTAATCCTTAGGTATGAATTTAGCCTTCAGTTTGGCTACCATTCTATCCCAATTATTTATCTTTTGTTTACCTTTTCTCCTCCTCTCTGCCTACAGTTCATCCCACCACAGTGTTGCATGTCCCTTTAATCTGGTGACAACATGTCTCACCTTCCTTCCTTCATCAACATCTTCATAGTCAAAATACTTGTCCATGGACCTTATCCAGTCCAATAGCTCTTCGTCATCCAAATTACCTTCATACATTGGGACATCCTATTTTCTCTAGCTCCCAACTTCACAACAGCTTTCAAGAAGCGTTCATCGATCACATTCGCCCCTGTAGCTTCTTCAACTTCTACTTCTCTTTCTACATCACTAACAACTTCAGCGAAAAGTGTTCTTATTTGTATTACTTCCATCACTTCCAACCTTGCATGAAGCACTCTCATTTCTCTTCCTACAACATGGTTTGCTAAAGGTGGTTCTACACGTACCCTCGTCGACATCGCTTCAACTGTTCCTAACACACTGAGTACAACTTCAATCTTGTTCAGGATCTGATACCACTTGGTGCAAACCCCCCTTTCTCTTTGGGGCTGCGCGACCTCTCGGTCAAGGATCTTCAATTCTCGGAGCTGAATTAGCTCTCTGAATCCTTAATCGTCTCGCTTGTAAATAAACATAGGCCTTTTTTGTCTCTCAATGCAAGTTCTGTAACACTCGCGATCTTTTCTTCTCAGTACTGAATGATCATGAATCAGGTGCTAGCTCCTCCTATGTTAACTCCTTCTCGCATGTGACCTCGGGCTATGTACACACACGACCTCGGGCATGATCGAAAGTGGTTTGGGATAAACCCACTTTTCTCCCCATAATTCACTACCAATCGCCCCACGTCCTTTTTGCAATACCATGGTTTCAATTGCGGCCCGCTATCAAATATTTAACATCCGAGTACTTTCTATCCCCACAATCCTTTGTGGTATTCGTTATCAATATCTCGACGGTGATTCTAAACCTAATGGTTTAGATTTGTCCTTTCCCAGTCTATGGATCAGAAATAACCCTTATAAATCAATGGCTATGATTTATTTCGTGATTTCGGCTTTGGGAGTTTCAAATATCAACTCCTGCTTTCTCCATAATGGCTATCTCCTGAAATAAAATATATGTTGACATTTGTCCTCCTCAAATCGACGGTTGTAATTTACTTCACACCTTCGGCGTTCAGAGATTTCAATTCTCAACTTCCCAGAGTATTGTTATCTGAAGTTCATGATCTATCGCCACGCATCCCTCTGGATCTGATGATCCAGATTTTCTTCGGGTCTTTGGGTTTCGACAGTCTCAATTCTCAATTGAAACCCAATTTCAATTTATCTGGAGCTTACGATATGTTGACATGTATCCCTCCTTGAATCAACGGTCCTTGTTTCCTCTGGCTCCTCTTGGATAGATCTTAACCCTTTATCTTGTCCAACTTCTGCAAATCCTTCTTCTGAAGGATTTCTTCGACACTTAGTCGATTTTTCGTCCTGTGCACTCCTTGCAACTGACCTCTGCACTTTCTTATGAGAAAACCTGACTTATTTCTCTAAGTCAAATACTTCGCATACATACTCCTTGCGCTTAATATACATACTCTGCATACAAAAGTTCCACATTATCTCTTCTAAGATTTGAGTCGAAAAATACTCTCTCACATGCACTTATTGTGTTCGGTATGCACTCCTTGCATAACTTAAAAAAGAGAAACACCTGAAACTTATTCAATTCTTCATAAATTCATTCCTTCACCATGACCATCATACATCCACAAAACACATAACAACAGTAAAATTGTAAAATAGTATCAACACTGTAAAATTGGATAAATTTCCTCTGTTCTATTCATTTCAAAAACATGGTTACAACTTCGGTCTCTTACAAACACTACCATGAAAGCTTGTCTAAGGACCCAGAGATTCCTCTCTCTTCTTCCTCCTATCTAAATTCTATCACACTCTACTCAAGAGGTTACCTACTCAGCTTAATTAATGCAACCTAATGACTAATACGGGCTAATATCCTACACCTGTAATATATTACAGTCATGTAAGGATTTACAATAATCCGTCAGTTCAAAACAGTGGCCCGACTTTACATACATCTAATTGATTAACAAGAGATTCAAAAAAATCTCCACACCACTACCAAGTTGGTTAAGAGTCGGTTTGGCTCTTTCAATACGTTGATGTGTCGACTTCGATTCCACGTCTGCTTTGTTTTGATTTGATATCGATGCTCCTACATCATACTTCTATGGCCAAAATATTCATGGACTCTTAATCATGAGCTCTTGCACTGTTTTTCCATGCTTCAAAATATCAGGTTCAGTTACCCAACTTGTATCTTCCACAGGGTGATCCTTCCACTTTACCAAATATTCAGGATGCATATTTCTTTTGGTTTTCCTTCCAACTCTTTGTTCTAATATTTTCTCCATTTGAGGTTTTTCTACTGTGGGCATCTGTTCTTCCCATCGAATCTCTTCTTAATCATCCAATTCTCGTGCATCATCTCTGTAATAAGGATACAAATATGCAACGTTGAATATCGGTGATATTCCATCATTGTCCAACAACTCTATCTCATAAGCATTTGCTGCAAATTTCCTAAGGATCTTTCATGGTCCTATATTCTTCATCTTCAACTTATTATACATTTCTAATTAATTCAAATGAGCTAAAACTTCATCTCCCACTTCAAATTTAACTTCCCTTCTTTTTTGATCAACTCTATCCTTATACTTTTGATTACTATATTGTATCTACCTCCTAACTTGATCATGAAGTCTTTGCATTTCTGTAGCAAAATCTCCTGCTCCAGCGCTTTTGAATTCATCTTGATTCAATTCTCTCAATTCTGTAATCCCTCTTGGTTGTCTTCCATATACTATCTCAAATGGACTTTTTCCAGTGCTTCTATTAACTGAATTGTTAAATGCAAATTCTGCCTGTGCCAGAATCTAATCCCACTGATGACCTTGTTCAGTGACTAAGCTCCTTAACAAATTTCCCAGAATCATGTTCACCACTTCAGTATGTCCGTCTTTCTGAGGGTGATATGTTGAACTAAAATATAAATTAGTTCCTAGCCTCTTCCATAGAGTTCTCCAAAAGTGTCCTACAAACTTAGTGTCCCTGTCTGAGACTATACTTCTGGGCAGTCCATGTAATCTTACAACTTCTCTGAAAAACACATTTGCTATGTGTGTAGCATCATTTTTCTTCTGGCATGGTATGAAGTGTGCCATCTTAGATAATCTATCGACCACAACGAATATGTAATCACTTCCCTTCTGGTTTCTAGGTAATCCCAATACAAAATACATACTAGTTGTGTCCCAAGGCTTTTCTGGAATAGGCAATGGCCGATACAAACCAGTATTTTGTCTCTTTCCTTTTGCATGTTGAGAAATCTTACATCAATCTACAAATTTCTTCACATCTTCCCTCACACCTGGCCAATAATAAAAACTACTCAGTTGTGCAAATGTTTGTCATGACCAAAATGTCCAACTAAACCTCCACTATGTTTTTCTTTCAACAAATTATCTCTCATTGGGCATATTGGTATGCACAATTAGCCTCCTTTAAATAACATTCCATCCTGGATCAAATATTCTCCCATGAGTTGTTATCCCTCAACAAAGGATTTTCATATGCTTCATAAGCCTCCTTAAAATCTGGATCTTCCTGATACATTTACTTAATGTACTCAAACCCTAAGGTCTTCACTTGGAATTCTTGTACAACCAAACTTCTCTTGCTCAATGCATCTGCAACTTTATTAGCACTTCTATAAATATATTTAATGACAAAAGTAAAATTCTTCATGAATTCCACCCACTTAGCATGCCTCTGATTCAATTTCTCTTTCCTAGTAATAAATTGCAAAGCTTGATTATCACTATACAAGACAAACTCTTTTGGAATTAAATAATGTCTCCATTTCTTCAAATATTGAATCATTGCATAAAACTCCTTTCCATATGTAGAATATATATCCTTAGATTCATTCAACTTCTCACTGAAATAAGCAATTGGCCTATTATCTTGACTCAAGACTGCTCCAATAACTATTCCACTTGCATCACATCCTACCTGAAATGTTTTTCCAAAATTGGGTAAAACCAAAAATGGTTGTTCTGTTATCTTCTTTTTCAAAACTTTGAATCTTTTCTCAGCCTCCTCTGTCCAATTAAAAGACTTGTGTTTCTTCTTAACAGTATCCATCATGGGTGCACATATACCACTAAAATTTCTGATAAACTTTCTAAAAAAAATTGCTAACCCATGGAAACTTCTCACCTCAAATATGCTCCTTAGTGACGGTCATTCTTTGATTGCTCTCACCTTTTCTGGATCCATCTTCAATTCATTTGAAGATATCACAAAACCCAAATATATGAGTTATGTCTTCATAAAATAACCTTTCTTCAAGTTTAGTAACAACTTTTATTGCTTCAATCTCCTCATCACTAATGTCAAGTGCTTTAAATGTTCTTCCTATGTTTTGATGAAAACTAATATATGATCCAAATATACAACAACAAATTTACCTAGAAAGTCTTTCAGTACTTCATTCATCAACCACATAAATGTGCTTGGAGAATTTTTCAATCCAACTGGCATGACTAGCCATTCAAACAAACCTTCATTTGTCTTGAATGATGTCTTACATTCATCTCCCTCTCTCATTCTTATTTGATGATATCCACTCTTAAAGTCTATTTTTGAAAAATATCTTGCTCCACTCAAATAATCCATCAAATCATCCATCCTAGGTAAAGGAAATCTATACTTGATGGTTATCTTGTTGATGGCTCTAGAATCTGTACAGATTCTCCATCCCCAATCTTTCTTTGGACTCAATATAGTTGGCACTGCACATGGGATTAGACTTTCCCTAAGTAAACCTTTATCCAACAACTCCTGAACTTGATTCTTAACTTCTTCATTCTCTCGACGTGTCAACCTATACGCTTCTTTATTTGGAAAACTGGCTCCTAGAATCAAGTCAATATGGTGGCTAATACTCTTAATATGTGGTAATGAGTGAGGCAACTCATCCACTACTATGTCAGCAAAATTCTCTAACAATTCTTGAATATCTTCAGGTAAATCATTCATAGAAGTATTGGTAAGGATAACCCTTGGCTTACTTACTACAATAAATTTCATTTCTTGATCTTTCGTAATCTCCTTCAAGAGTTCCTTCCCACTCATGAGAAGTACTCTTGTACTAACTTCTTTCTTTTCTTTCTTCTCTTCTATTGGCAATAACATGCGAGTTCTACCATTTTTCTCTAGACTGTAAGTATTTTTTCTCCCATCATGAATGATATTCCTATCAAACTGCCATGGTCTCCCCAACAAAATATGACAAACATCCATAATAATTACATCACACAAAATCTCATCTTCATAGCCTCCTATTTTAAATTCAACTTTGCATTGTTCACTTACCATTACCTGATGTCCTTTCTGCAACCATGATACTTTATATGGACTTGGATGTGCAATTGTCTCTAGCTCCAACTTCTCCACCATTTCTGTGGATACTAAATTATCAGTGCTCCCACTGTCTATAATCATTTTGCAAACTTTTTCCTTTATTTTACAAGCAGTCCTGAACAACCTCATTCGCTGAACTGAGCCTTCTATTTCCTTCTCTATATTAAGAAGAACTTTCCTCATCATAAGGTTCTTTCCTCCTTATGTTTCTTCTACTTCCACATTCTTATGGGCTTCATAAATGTGTGATTCTCCTCCTCCTTCTTTCTTCCTCTCAGGGCATTCCCAAGAAATGTGTCATGTCTTTCCATGGGCATAACATTTAACTCCGCCTCCTCTATCTCTTCCTCTTCCTCGGGGAAAATAATTTCTCCCACCAAATGGTCTTTTTCGGGAACTTCCTCCTCTTTCAAAGTGACTATATGATTTCTCAATATCATTCTTGGTTTTCAGTGCATTATCATAGATAATTACCTTACCTCTAATTGAGCCTCTTCTTTTGCTTTGCTAACTCTAGTTCCTAGCCAACTTTTCTTCTACCTTTAGTGCAATCTTATTAGCATCTTCCACTGTCCTCACAGTCATCATGTTGATCTCATCCTAGATTTCATATCTCAAGCCATTTATATACATAGAAACTTTTTCATCATCCTTCTCTCTTTGTCCAGTCCTAATATTTAGCCTATAGAATTCCTCTGCATACTCTTTTATTGTCATACCTCTCTGTCTCAAGTTCTGCAACTTTCTGAAAAGATTTATCCTATAATCCTTAGGTATGAATTTAGCCTTCAATTTGGCTACCATTCTATCCCAATTATTTATCTTTTGCTTACCTTTGCTCCTCCTCTCTGCCTACAGTTCATCCCACAAGAGTGTTGCATGTCACTTTAATTTGGTAAAAGCATGTCTCACCTTCCTTCCTTCATCGAAATATTCATAATCGAAATACTTGTACATGGACCTTATCTAGTTCAATAGCTCTTCAGCATCCAAATTACCTTCATACATTGGGACGTCCATCTTTGCTCTAGCTTCCAACTTCACAACATCTTTCAAGAAGCGTTCATCAGTCGCATTCTCCCCTGTAGCTTCTTCAACTTCTACTTCTTCGCTTTTTGCATCACTAACATCTTCAATGGCAGGTGTTCTTCTTTGCATTGCTTACATCACTTCCAACCTTGCATGAAGCTCTCTCATTTCTCTTCCTACAACACAGTTTGCTAAAGGTGGTTCTACATGTACCCTCGGTGACATCGCTTCAACTATTCCTAACACACTAAGTACAACTTCAATATTGTTCAGGCTCTGATACCACTTGGTGAAAACCCCCCTTTCTCCTTGGGGCTTCCCGACCTCCCGGTCAAGGATCTTCAATTATCAGAGCTGAATTAGATCTATCTCTTCCTATTCCTC
>ML837114.1:0-10988 GCA_009831015.1 Picea engelmannii | reverse complement strand
CTTCCTCACCCCACACAGGGGCACACAAAGTTCCATCTCTGTCTCAGAGAGGAGCAACACACCCATCTCATGGGCACACCCAACTCATGGGCTTCCTCACAGGCCGACTCACTCAGTCTGTGTCCTGGAGGATGTCTCACGCAACTGTAATCATCAACACATTTCCCCCAAGGGGATCCATTCGGGGTCTAGACAGATCAACAAAGGGCCGATTGTCGGGCCGCCAGTCACCAGGACAGTGTGAGAGGGCAGGGCACATTGTTTGAGACAATTTCCAGTCAGATCTGAGGTGTGCAACCACCAAGGTGCACAATCCAGTCCTGTAGTAGTTGCCGTAGCATGCAACAGATCATCCAGCTCATACCCCTATCCAGCATGAGTCTTCTATTATCCGGATATCATCTTTCTAGTTTATTTCTTTATTGTATTCCATCTAAGATCCGCTTAGATCTGATCTAGCCGAGTGATTCTCTATTTTTAGCCGTGTTATCGCACAGTTTGTAGTTAAGGTAAAGGATGGATGAAAGAAAGACAAACTGGTGCAACTGAGACTATCCCACCACTGTCACCTCAATGGGATAGATCTTTTTGTTTAGGGTGGTAGGCCCAGGGGAGACGTCCCCAGTGACTTGGGGTTTTGAGAAGGCAAAGGTTTATAGGCTAAGTATAATATTCCCCCTCACAAGTCACCACCGATCAAAAAGTCCTGGCTAATCAACCAATAAAGATAGTAATAACCAAGAAAGTGTACCTGCCCGAGACAAAGCAACAAGGAAACTATACATATGCAAGATTACTTGCTGGTTAGTACTTCATATAAAAGACTTTTTGATAATAAGCAATTGAGCAACAATATTGATGAAGCAAATCAATGTTGTATAATAGCAATGATTACAGTATATATCACTTCTCAATAAATGCTAATGAAGCTTCACAATAAACAAATGGCAATTTATCATCACTATAACAATACTAGAAGCAATGCTTTAGCCAATCATTCAATTGCTTTAAAGATAAATAAATGCTGCATAGATATGTTTATAGCATGAATAGACGACAATAGCAATAGGGTTAGTGATTGTTAGTCTAAGCTAGGGTTAGAAGGATTAGTAGTTGTTCAAAGTATTTGGATGTATGTGTGATCAAGGTACTCAACACAAGAAGTCTTAGATTAGTGCATCATTAGGGAAAATGGAGTCAAAAAGCTGTGAATGTTGAAGGGGCCATGATGATAGTGATATGGCTGAAGACAAAAGTGTTAAATGTTGAGGTGTTGCTAAAGCAAGGCCTCAATAATGAAACCCTAGGAGAGAAAGGCTCACTAAGGTGTAGAAACCCTAGGCCTTAGTGCTTTCTCTTCCTTCTTCAGCTCATTAACAAGAATAAAATGAATAGCTTGAGTGATAGATGCTATGGCTAAGGACAAGAGAGTTTAATGATGAAGTGTTGCTAAGGCAAGGCTTCATCAATCAAACCCTAGGGAAAACGACTCACTAAGGTGTAGAAACCCTAGGCCTTAGTGCGTTTTCTCCTTCCTTGGCTCAAAGACAAGAATTAAAACGGCTAGGCTAGAAGAGTAGGAATAGAGTGTTTCTATGGCAAGGCTCTATCTAACTTCAACAAATAAAAATAGGCTCTATCTAACTTCAGCAAATAAAAATGGCTCTTGGCTTATCTTAGTAGGGACATGAAATAAGGACACCAACACGTGCTTGTCCCCTAGGGTTTAATCCAACAAATTATAATAACAAAATGCAAGTAAACAATACCATAACCATTCAAATAAGAAGTGTTTTGCAGAAATTCACTTACATTTATCAAGCATTCATATAGCCATACCCTAGTTGTAAACCTTCCACTAAGAAATTTCCAAAAAATAGCCAAGAAGAGTCTCCTTCAACAAGTGCGCATCAATTTTCAGCTAGAAACCCTAGAGTCGGGCGCAAATTTCAGACCTCACTATGTGTGAGTCAAAGATGATCCTCCAAATGAGAGTTTTGCTCTCTTACTTATATAGTACAAATGACCTTAATTAAATTTTAGGTCATCGAAGGGTCGACAAGGCCAAAGTACCAAAATAATACTGTTTTACATTAAAATGTCATAATGAAACCCTAATCAAGCAAAAGTAAGATGTCATGCCCTTTCTAGGGTGACGTTAGCCCTTTTTAGGTAAAAATAAGCCTCCTGGAGCAAGACGTTAGCCCTCCTTGGGCGTCTCTAAACTGCCACATGTGCCACTACTGCCATAACTGTCTCCCAAAACGTCCATATGCTGGATGACATCATGGGCATATTGGGTGACGTCATGGGCCTTCCAAGGCCAACGTTCCAGTGGAAAGGGCACAACCCCCCTAGGTAAAGCTCTGCCAGGGTGCCTCTGTGGAACGTCGTCCTCTTCTCCGGTGCAAACCCCTCTGTCCTGTCTCTGCCCCCTGCTGGGGTCTCAACATCCATCTTGTGGGCTCTTCAGCCCCATGGAGGTCTGAACTAATCATCTCCCCATGTGTACCTGTCCAACATGGTACTTGTTCGTCGGGTATGATCCTGCACATCAACAGATACGCCCTCCATGGGCTCATAAGTCACAGGGATCATAGCAAGTCAATCACATCCAATCATCAATTTTATTAAACATGTGTATAAAACCCTTTCTACCTAGTCAAGTGCTCAAAGACATTATACAAATCTGCAAGGCAAGTTTGGAGGAAGTGACAGGGCATCCTATTGGGCTAGTGTCCACTAGAAATGTGATGTTTCCGGAAGAGATCAAATCCAAGTCATGTTAATGGATGAGGTGGATAGGGGATGTCCTGACAATGGGTGTAGTGATAGCAGGGAAATGCAAGGCTTACCTGTGGGTGCCTTTGTAGAAGGCGAGCTTCACCTGTCCTGGATGCAAATGTTTCCAAGCCCATTTATGCCTTTTATTCTTTATTCTTTATTGTTTTTTCTTTCAAGAAGCTAATCAGGGGACACTGCCCTGGCGTGGTGACCAGTGGTGGCAATGTTACAAGTACTTTCACGGAAATGAGAAGGTTGGCTCGTGATGAGACCCCCTTTCTCTTGGCCATGCAACCAAGAGTCACTACCCTGGCGTGGTAACCAATTGCTAGTAGTGTCATACCGCTAGGTACCCATGGACCTAATAGGCTGGCTCGTGATGAGACCCCCTATCCTCTGACTAGGTCTTGTTTTATTATTTTTATGGGTCCCTCTTGTTTCTTGTTGAGAAGCTTTTGATTGCTTTCTCGGGGATCCCTAGGTGAAGCATCTCGAGGTTTTATTTCTAGGCTTTTATCTTTTGCCAGCTTGCTTTTACCTTCTGGGCCTTTAGCCCCTTCTTCCCACAAGGTGAGGTGCAACCCTTAAATGATTGGCCAACCCAATGCCCGGACCAATGAAAAGGGATGGATGAGAGAGAAGTAAGATGGAAAGTGGTAAGTATGACGGGAGTGGACGATGACTTTTTAGAAATCCCCCTAGTGGCAACTCAAAACCTATGGGCACAAGCTTGCTAGGGCATCCTGTCATTCCCCCCAGACATGGTCAAGTGGATAAGTAAAGATCCAAGCACCCGTTAGAATAAAAAAGAACTAGATGCACATATTCAAAGGTTTTGAGGATCAAAGTGACACATACCATGATACCTAGACTCATTACCTCATGGAGCAAGAACCGTCTTTAATACAGGACCAAGCCAAGGTGATGGATGCTGCTGCTGCTGAAAAGTGGAGGCGCTGAAAGGAAGAAAAGATGGGCCCTCCAGGGCCATACTCAAGTCGATCTGCCTCTCGGTACTCCATGTCTAGGACCCGTGGGCCTCGAGACATAATCTCCTTAGTTATCCCTAAAAGTGGGGGATAACAAGCTGCATACAACATTGTAATCAACAAAAAACTCATAATATATGATTTACAGTCTTTTGTGTCATTCTCTATCTGTATGCTTATTCATATGCTGTTAAACAACTTATTTATTTACACACACATGCAAAACACCAAGCATGTTAGAACCAACAGCTTAAACGCATCCAAAAACCCCCAATGTATTAGATCAGACAGTAGATGGAGCAAAGTAGCAACTTTTCCTAGACTAGTCGGATCCAGGATATTACAATGGTTTTAGAGCTTTAGTCCTGCTAGCCTGTGACTAAAGACGATGAGTTCAACAGGTGACCCAGAGGGCTGTGAGCACGTAGGTGACGAGTATGTCACTTACAATAGACGCATGGAGAGGAGACCTAGGCCAGATTAACCCTCCTTTCTTGCCAGTTTAGAGGAAGAGGAAGAGGCACATAGGGAAGTAGAGAGAAGGGTAGAGCATGAGGCAAAGAGGATGATGGGAGGCGCGTATGAGAGGCCAGAGGGTAGTGGCAAGGCACCCATGGACCCAAATGCAACTTCCATGTAGGTTATCAACAATCTGGTGGTCAGTCAACATGCCATGATTCAGTGCTTGGCACAGATGGCCAATGGATTGGCTATAGTGAGCACACTGGGCATATAAGCCCCACATACAACGCAGGGGAACTCAGGGGCAGGTAGTAGGCCCCATTCACCTACTCATTCATACACTTCTTCGAGTAGGATTCCCAGGCCATTGTTCCCCAGCTTCCAAAGGGCACCCCCAACAACAACACAACAACCGATAGCCTAGAGACAACCCACTCAAGCAGACGATATTGCAAAGTACAGGAGGGAGTACGCAACATTGGGTCGTGACTTCCATCAGGACATGAACCTGGTCGAGTACTGTGGACTCAAACTCAAGAACCACCCTGGAGAGCCTCAGAGAGGAGGACAATAGTAGGAGCAGGGGCATAACACGGATTTCATCAAGAAATTTGGTAAACTTACCATACCTGCTTTTGACGGATCGTCCAGATGCACTACTAGAGCTTGGGTACAAAAGCTAGACATGTACTACAAGTTCAACCAGATGACCAAGACAGAGGCTATCAGTTTCGCCACACTACATTTGGAGGGTGAGGCACATGAGTAGTGGCATCATGGATTGGTGACACTGGGTCACAGTCACATCACCTTGTACAGGGAGTTCACAAAGAGGATCATTGATAGGTTTGACAGGAGGGATCCAAAGATCCACTTCAGGGACTTGGCTCAACTGAGACAGACAGGGACCCCAGAGGCATTCATGATAGAGTTTTAGCAGGTAGTTGTGGCAATGACAAATATCTTAGAGCCCGGGTTGATTATGTTGTTCATAGAGGGGCTAACAGAACCCTTGAGAGGATGGGTGAAGGCATACATGCCTCACACCTTGCAGGATGCCATCTTACGCACTTAAGATCTAGCAGACTTAGCGCTGAAGACTAAACCCTTTTCCAAACTTTTCGTACCACAGAGGGATTGAGACAGGATGCCATTCCATAGAGAGTGGAAGGGCAAGGAGAAGTTGGATGATGAGACGAGGCGAGAGCTTACAAGGAAGAAGCTTTGCTTCACCTGCAAGGACCCTTGGGTCCCAGGCCACAGGTGCATGGGCAAGGGAGAGATCAATTATATTGAGGTGGCAACAGACAGTGTGGACAGTGAGGAGGAATAGGATAGTGGATCAACTAGCTTAGAGGAGGGGCCATCACAGGCAAAGGAGCAGCCTCCTCGGAGACCATCGACACCGGCAGGGACCCAACCACCAGTAGTGCCACAGCCTTGTGAGAAGGCTAACAGATGAACACTAGCAAAGGGAGGGCATTGGGAGTGCGACACTTGGGGAGGACACATTCGGGGTTCTCGATATGGGGAAATCCTTCCGACCCATTTCCTAGTAGACCTGGGCAGTCAGTTTAAGACACACATCAGCCGATTCTGACGGTGGAATCACTAGGGCGCAGTTTTCGAGAGCAGAGGGGGTGCATTTCCCCCAGGGGGATCCATTTGGGGACTAGATACACCAGTTGAGGTCCAAACAATCACCAAGACCGTGAGGCAGAGCAGGGTGCATTGTTTGGGACAGTTTCCAGGCATTTCCGAGAGGTATAGCCACTAGGGCGAACTTTCCAAACTTGCAGCAGTTGCCGTATGAGCTGGCATATCCGTAGCAGTTCTTCATCTCATCCATTGCATTCCACAACATTCTTCGGGTATCGGGTATTATTGTTTTAGTTTCTTTTGTATTCTGACTAAGATCCTTTTGTCATTGATCTAGCTGAGTGATTCATTTTATTCAGTTGCATTCGACATTTGTACTCCACGGAGATTTCATAATATAATCTTTGCAGTCTTTTGTCGCCATTATTATTTGAATGCTCATTTATATGCTGTAAACAATTAATCCTACACACACATTAGCAGAGTTTCCTAGACTAGCCAAATCAGGAACATTACAGTGGTATTAGAGATTTTGTCCTGCCAGCCTGTGACTAAAGACGACGAGTGCAGCAGAGGACCCAGGGGGCCGTGAGCATGTAGGTGATGAATATGTCACTTACAACAAATGCAAGGAGGGAAGACCTAGATTTGATTTTCCCCCTTCTCCTAGCTTAGAGGAAGAGGAAGAGGCACAGAGGGAAGAAGATAGAAGGGCAGAGCGTGAGGCTGAGAGGATGTTAGGAGACAAATATGAGAGACCAAAGGGCAGTGGTAAAGCCCCCATGGACCCAGATGCAACCTTCATGCAGGTTCTCTGCAATCTGGTAGTCAGTTAGCAGGCCATGACTTAGTCTTTGGCGCAGATTGCTGATAGATTGGCTATAGTGGGCACCCCGGGAACACAAGCCCCACATGCAGCATAGGGGAACTCAGGGGCAAGCAGTAGACCCCAGTCTCCTACTTGCACATACACCTCTTCGAGTAGGATTCCCAGGCCATTGTTCCCCAGTTTGCAGAGGGCACCCCCAGTAGCAGCGCATCAGCCGATAACACAGAGGCCGCCCACTCAGGCGGAGGACATTGCAGAGTACAGGAGGGAGTATGCAACATTGGGCCGTGACTTCCATCAGGACATGACCCTGGTCGAGTATTGTGGAATTAGGCTCAGGAACCGCCCCAGAGAGCCACAGAGAAGAGGATAGCAGCCGCAACAGGGGAATAACATTGATTTCATTTGGAAAGTTGGTAAACTCACCATACCTTATTTTGACGGATCGTCCAAATGCACTGCCAGAGCTTGGGTACAAAAGCTAGACACATACTGCAAGCTCAACCAGATGACCGAGACAGAGGCCATCAGTTTCGCTACCCTACACTTGAAGGATGAGGCACACGAGTGGTGGCATCATGGATTGGTGATGTTGGGTCATAGTCACATCACCTCTTATAGGGAGTTCACAGAGAGACTCATGGACAGGTTTGACAGGAGGGATCTCGAGATTCACTTTAGGGATCTAGCCTAGTTGAGACAAACTGGCACAATCACGGAGTTTCAGCGGGTAGCACCGGCAGTGACAGATATATCAGAGCCCAGGCTGATCATGTTATTCACAGAGGGACTCACAGAACCCTTGAGAGGATGGGTGAAGGCATACAGGCCTCACACCTTGCAGGATGCCATCTTATGCACTCGAGATTTGGCAGACTCAGTGCCAAAGACTAAACCCTTTTCCAAACCCTTCGTACCACAGAAGGACCAAGACAGGAAGCCATTCTAGAGAGAATGGAAGGGCAAGGAGAAGCTGGATGGTGAGATGAGGCGAGAGCTTATGTGGAAGAAGATTTGCTTCAATTGCGGAGACCCTTGGGACCCTTGGGTCCCAGGCCACAGGTGCATGGGCAAGGGAGAGATTCATTATATTGAGGTGGTAGCAGATAGTGTAGACAGTGAGGAGGAGGAGCAGGATAGTGGATCCACTAGCTCGAGGAGTAAACACAGGCAGAGGAGCAACCTCCTCGTAAACCACCGACACCGACAGGGGCCCACCCATCGGTAGTTCCACAACCTCCTCTGCAGGCTAACAGACAAAATCCAGCAAAGGGAGGAGTCATAGCGACCCTTTTTGGTGTTCCCATGTATGATACCCTCCAGATCAGAGGGACTATTCAGGGACAACGGGCAATTGCCCTGATAGACGGTGGGGCCACCCACAACTTCATTGGTATCGAGACGAACACTTCAGACAGAGGAGTTTGAGGGGTTTGATGTTGCAGTAGCAGATGGCCATATAGTGAGTGTCTAGACAGAGTTTCGAACTCGGAGATAAAGTTAGGTAACTACACAGTGAGGGACACATTTTATGTGGTTGACCTATCTGACACATATGTGGTATTGGGAGTCCAGTGGATGATCACCTTGGGCAAAATCACCACCAATTACCAAACCTTGGAGATGGGGTTTAGAGACAGTGACGGGAAGAGGGTTGTTCTGAGAGGCATGTCAACAGGAGCACCCAGGACAGTTTCGGCCAAGAGGATGGAGAGGATATTCAGACATGGGGAGGTATCATATGCCGCAGAGTGCTTGATCACTACGCGAAAGGATTTAGAGGGTCGACAACAATATCGTACAAATATCAGGAACTTGTTGGGACGACATCAATAGGTTTTTGGGTCGATTCCACTAGGGAGACCACCTGATAGGGGGTTTGAGCACACCATTGAGTTGAAGGAGGGGGCTAAACCTATAATCACACCCCCCTATTGTCATCCTAGGAGGTTCAAGGAAGAGATAAAGAAAGCAATTAAGGAATTGCTAGCGATGGGACACATCAGACCGAGCAACAACCCATTCACCTCTTCAGTTGTCTTAGTTCTGAAGAAGGATGGTACCATGAGGATGTGCATTGATTATTGAGCCTTGAACAAGAAAACCATCAAGAACCGGTATCCTATCCCTCGCATTGACGAGTTGATGGATGAACTGCATCGACTAGTTTTCTTCTCAAAGATTGATCTATGTTCTGTGTATCATCAGATCAACATCCGAGAGTAGGACATAGAGAAGATGACATTTCGGTGTCACTTTGGACATTTTGAGTTTCTGGTTATGCTATTTGGGCTAACCAATGCACCAGCTACATTTCAGCCTTGCATGAACCACATATTCAGGGATCAGTTGAGGAAATCAGTTTTGGTTTTCTTCAACGACATCTTGGTCTACATCAAGACATGGCAGGAGCATATGAGGCAGTTAGATGAGGTTTTGAGCATCATGGAGGCATAGTCACTATATGCCAAAGAGTCCAAGTGTGAGTTCGGTATGACATAACTACTTTACTTGGGCCACATCATCAATGCATGGGTTGTACATGTACACTAGAAGAACATCAAGGCCATTCTGGATTGGCCAACGCCCAAGAACGTGACAAAGTTGAGGAGTTTCTTTGGGTTATGCAACTATTACAGGAGGTTTGTCAGGGGTTTTTCTCAGCTTGGAGCACCACCGACGGATCTCACCAAGCAGGGGGATTTCATCTGGACCTATGAGTCACAAAAAGCATTCGATCACATGAAGGAAGTCATGGGCACATGTCCAGTGTTAGCATTACTAGACTTCACGCTGCCATTTGTATTAGAGTGTGATGCATCCGGCGAGGGTATCGGGGCAGTTATGATGCAGGGAGGACACCCCATTGTATTCGAGAGCAGGAAGCTAAGTCAACCCGAGAGGTTGTACTCCATCTATGACAAGGAAATGCTGGCAATCATGCATGCCTTGACCAAATTCAGACAATATTTGGTGGGCAGCAATTTCGTGGTCAAAATAGATCACAACAGCTCAAAGTATTTCTTTGAGCAAAAGGACCTCAATGAGTGCTAGCAGAAATGGGTGACGAAGATACATGCATTCGACTTCAACATAGAATATGTCAAGGGGAAGAAGAACATTGTGGCCGATGCACTATTGAGGAGACCTGCGACATGTTCTTTGATGGAGATTTCAGCAGATTGGAAATCCCAATTGTTAGTGGAATATTCCAAGAACAAGTTCGCTTGTGAGGTTATGGATGGGAAGATACAGGATGACAGGTATAGGGTCATTGACGATGTCATATTTTACAAGGACAGAGTCTACTTAGTGCTAGATTCGGGGCTCAAGAAGAAGATCCTCACAGCCGTTCATGATTCACCACTAGCAGGCCATTAGGGGTTTTTCAAAACCTACAGACAGATCAGGGAGAGGTTCTCATGGAAGGGCCTCAAACAAGACGTTATGAGACACATCGGTGAGTGTGTGACTTTCCAGTAGAACAAGTCAGAGCATACTCTTCCAGCAGGGCTACTTCAACCACTTCCCATTCCAGAGCAAAAATGGAAAAATATATCGATGGACTTCATCATAGGCCTACCCAAGGTCTAGGGTAAGGACTGTATCTATGTAGTGGTCGACAGATTGACAAAGTTTGCTCACTTCTATGCCATACTGACAGAGTACAATGCAGTTCAGGTTTTTGAGTTATTCTTCAGGGAGGTCTTTAGACTTCATGGGTTGCCGAGAAACATCATCAGTGACAGGGACAGTCGATTTATTAGGACATTCTGGAGGGAGTTGTTTAGATTGGTGGGGACATAGTTGACACCTAGCACCAGCTATCACCCTCAGACAGATGGGTAGACCGAGATCGTCAACAAGTGTGTTGAAGGGTATTTGAGGAACTATGTAGGTGGACAACAAAGAACATGGGTCAAGTGGCTACATTTAGGAGAGCACTGCTACAACACCACTTTCCACATGTCCATTGGTATGACACCCTTTCGAGCATTTTATGAATATGATGCTCCCACTTTGGTAGACTTGGTTTTCGGGGAGAGCAGAGCTCCCAAGGCCAAGGATTGGATTACAGAGAGTCAAGAGATTCTCAAGTTGCTGAAAGAGAACATGTAGACAACATAGAACGACAGAAGATGAGTGCAGACAGGCACAGGATAGAGCGAGGTTGGGGATCTGGTTTTCTTGAGACTCCAACCTTATAGACAATCATCTCTGAAGAAGAGTGGGGTCGAGAAGCTCAAGCCCAGATTTTATGGCCCTTACAAGATCATGCGCCGAGTAGGTGAGGTTGCTTCTGAGTTAGAGCTTCCAGAGGGGAG
>ML837113.1:70920-92681 GCA_009831015.1 Picea engelmannii | reverse complement strand
AAAAATGATTCACTATGGTACAAAGATTGCTTATATTTATGTAAGAACTCCCAACTCAAACAAAAGGTACTATTGGAATTGCACACCTCTCCAGTAGGAGGGCACTCGGGATTTTTGAAAACCTACCATAGGGTCAAGAAGGATTTTTTTGGGGATGGCCTTAAAAATGATGTTCAAAGGTTTGTCACAGAATGTTTGGTTTGCCAACAAAATAAGGTGGAAACAATTAAGATCCCAGGTCTTTTACTACCATTATCCATCCCAAGTCAGCATTGTTAGGATATTTAGACACTTAGGAGTTAGTTAAGATCTACTTGGTATAATATGTCGTTAGGTAAAAGTGTGTTTCTTAGTGTGTTTCTTTAGTATGCATTAGTAGTTAGGAAATCCGATGATCATGATATGTTCCCGACATAGAGTGATCTGACGGTTCATACTCTCCTCGATCTTAACGGCCATTAATCCATGGCTTAACACTCGATTGGTCCATGATCTCTATTTAATGAGCATGTAGGGTCATTTTCTGATGATCGATTGTGAGAAACTCTCTTGTAAAATCTCTCTGTAATATTTTTCTTTGCATTAATAAACTGCTCCAAGTGGTCGCGTTGACTGGGGTCATGGATGTTTCCCCATAGGGGTTTTACCATGTGAAAACATCAGTGTATTTATATTTGATATGGTTATGTGAGTGGTTACTGAAGGTGTTCATCCTCTATTGGAATACCTGTGTTGTCGAACATGGTATCAGAGCCTGTTTGAAGACCTGGTCCTGTTGTAGATCGAGATCGTGAAGCCGAGTTTCCTCATCTCCACTTTCTTTCATTTTTGTATGTTTCTGGGATGAGAGGACTATTCCATTGCATCCAGAGTGCTCATTTCAGTCAGGAACACTTTTCCTTTCACTCTAAAAGGTTTATGTTTGCCCAAGATACGACCATTATAGTAAGATCTGGAGGTATAAAGCTTGAATACGCATTTTTTAAAATATTTGCAGAGTAGTATTTTGGTTTTGTTTTATTTATTTCCAGGTTTCTACTCTTTTAGATCTGCGTATTCTCTTTTGCTCCCACCCTGTGCGATCTCAGAAAATTAGAAACAGATAGGAAAAGGTGCATCTTCCGAGATTTTTTTAGCACGCTCTCCAAGGCCATCTTCAACAACAAAAACAACAACAACAACAACAACAACAGCAACAGCAACAGCAGCAACAACAACAACCCCAATCCTCCTTCTAAACATTACAATATGTTTTTCTAGATCATTTGGTTAAAAGTTGCCTTATTAAGTAAGAGGTCTTGAGTTCAAGTCTCTCTTTTGTTACCTTTTTTGAAAAAGTTCATACTAAAATTGTAAAGTGTATTTCACTTCAAGTATAAAAGTGAATCACTATAAGTAGCTTTAATATTTTATTTTAGAGTTATTTATTTTGCATGCATATTTTCTATTATAAATTAACTTCATTGTAAAAGTGATCCCCACTTCTCTTTATAAAAGTGATTCACTTCATAAAGCAACTTACACATTCACGTGGTCATTTGGTTACCGATTGTGCATTTTTTAAAAAGCACGTAACCCTAACATCGGAAGTCCGTTTTCAGTGCCATTTTTTTAAAACCGCATAACTTTTCGAGATCTTGCCATCCAGATCATCAGTTTCATTTTTTAAATCCACACTATCTGCATATTTAATATGGCTTCTACAAGTACTATCTTGCTTACCAACAACAGCTACTTCCAATGGAAATCTCATATGGAAGATTTATTAAGAAGTAAAGGCTTGTACTGGATTACCTTGGGAAAGGAAAAAGCACCCATTGATGCTTATAAGAAAACCAAGTGGGATAATAGGAATGACGAAGCATGTGGACTAATCAGAATTTCCATCTCTCCTGATTTAAGGTACCATCTTCAAGATATTGATGACCCCAAAGAAGCTTGGAACACAATTGAATCTGTGTTTGGTAAAATCAATATTATTTGAGCACAACAGTTAGAAAATCAAATACTGACCTTGAGTCCAAATGATTTTTCTTGCCTTGGAGACTATCTATCTAATTTTAAAACACTCAGAAGTTTATGTGAAGAATGTAAGATAAAGATGGAGGAAGAGTGTTGTATCTATCTTATTATTTCTAAGCTAGGTAGTGCATATTATGTGTTTTTGTCTACCTTTTATGCCATGAGAGAAGCTCTAGGGGAAGAAGCTTATGAAAAACCCACTCTTGAGTCCTTTTATGCTTCTTTGATTCGAGAGGAAGATAAGCGTGTACACTGCAGGTCCCTCCAATAAATCCTTAGTTACCCAACAGAAAGATAAACCCAAGTATCCAAAGAAGCAACATCCTCGCTACAACAACAAACAACATAAGGGTCCCAAACCTGCCCAGACAGCTTCAGCTCCCATTGGTGACAAAGGAGAAAAATATAAAAGTAAGAATACTAACAAACATTGCAACTTTTTTGATAAATATGGTCATGATGAGTCCAAATGTTTCAAGAAGATGCCAACTTTAGAAGCAGCGATGAAGAAGCACAACATCAGTATTGACTCTACTTCTTCTTCTCACAAACATGCACTTTATTCTTCTGGTTTCTCCTTCAATTCAAATTCTACTACTACTTCTTCTTCTTATGAGTGGCTTATTGATTCAGGAGAATCTTATCATATGGCTAAGGATAAAGCCATATTTTCTGCTCTAAATGAATTTAACACCAAGAAAATATTTGTTGTTGATGATAGATCTCTTAGTGTTGTAGGATATGGAACAGTTCAAGTAGATAATGCTCATTTCAATGATGTATTATGTGTTTCAATTCTTTCTTGTAACCTTCTATCAATATATTAAATCACTCATTTAGGTGATGGTAAAACCGTCGATTTTTCACCTCACCAAGTTGTAATCAAGGATCTAAAATATCCTAAGCATGTTCTTGCAACTGTAATTGCTGATGATATTACCAAGTTGTACAAGTTTCACAACTTTGGGTCATCAACTTTTTCATCAGTTTTTGTTGCTCATAGCGATGACTTGAGCAAACTTTGGCATGAGTGGTTTGGTCATCTAAACTATCGGTCATTGCAACAACTATGTAATCAACATATGGTGATTGGTCTTCCTCTTGTTTCATGCAGAGATGGTGTTTTTGTTGGTTGTGTTCTCGACAAACATCATCGGACAGTTTTGACAAACATGTCTCTTGGCATGCCTCGGGCCCTTTAGAGCTTGTTCACAGTGATTTGTGTGGTCCACTTTATTCTCCTTCCTTTTCTGGGTGCAAGTATTTCTTAACCTTCATTGATGATTTTTCAAGACGTACTTGGGTTTACTTCTTAAAACTTAAGAGTGAAGTTTTTGACAATTTTTTGGCCTACAAGGCTCTTGTAGAAAAGAAATCTGGACATCGAATTCAAAAGTTAAGAACATATAATGGAGGCGAATATGTGAACAATAATTTTACAAGTTACTTCACTACACAGGGCATCCAAATGCAACACATTGTTCCATATACACCACAACAAAATGGTGTCGCTGAATGAAAGAACCACACATTAAAAGAAATGGCAAATTTTATGATCCATTCTAAGGGATTAAGTCTAAAGTATTGTGTGGAAGCGATCAACTATGAAAATTACATAGTCAATCACACTCCCACACAGGATCTTAAAAATATAACACCGGAAGAAGCTTGGACTAAAATTAAACCAGATGTAAGTCACTTCCATGTATTTGGCAGTATAGCATGGGCTCACATTCCTTATGAGAAAAGGAAAGCATTGCAACCTAAAAGTGAGAAGTGTATATTTGTTGGTTATTCTGAAGATGTCAAAGGTTATATAATTCTTGAACCACATTGTAATGAAATTATTCTTAGAAGAGATGTTAAATTTGAMAAAAATCCCTTGGCCTGCGAGCCTAATTTGGAGGTTGTGCCTTCTTTTGCCCGCGAGCCATCTTCGACGTTTGTGCCTTCTTCTGTTCCTATTATGGATTCTTCTTCAGATGATGAAAGTGAGGATGAAAATCCACCTCCACCTATTTCCCTTCCTCTAGATGATTCCTTTGAACTTGAACAAGCACCAGTTCCACCGCTTCCTAGATGGGTGTGTTCAACACGAGAAGCAGTTGGTGATCTTGTCGGTAATCCTTCAGATCAGCGTCGAACAGGTTCACAGTTCTAGCGAGACTATTCTCTTATGGATCAAGTTTCAGAGACTCATGATCCAGAGACATTTGCATAAGCTTCAGGTCATTCAGATTGGGATACAATAATGAATGAAGAGTATCATTCTTTAATGGAAAACAATACTTGGGATCTTGTACCTCTTCCAAAAGGAAGCAAACTTGTCATATGTAAATGGGTCTACAGAACTAAGTATGCATCAGATGTAAGTGTTGAAACACACAAGGCTCGGTTAGTTTCCAAAGGATTTTCCCAAGTTAAAGGAATGGACTATAATGAAACCTTTTCCCCTGTAGCCAAAATGAATTCCATCCGCCTTGTTCTTTCCCTTGTCGC
This sequence comes from Picea engelmannii, assembly GCA_009831015.1. Taxonomy (NCBI): domain Eukaryota; kingdom Viridiplantae; phylum Streptophyta; class Pinopsida; order Pinales; family Pinaceae; genus Picea; species Picea engelmannii. The sequence continues at coordinate 88,160 of ML837113.1, read as the reverse complement.
CTCACATAAATGGGAGGTCCATCAGATGGATGTTAAATCTGCCTTCTTGCATGGTGATTTGAAAGAAGAAATCTACATGGAACAACCTCTTGGATATATCCAGGATGACTCTAGCCTTGTTTGTCACCTCAAGAAATCTCTTTATGGTCTCAAGCAAGCTCCCAGAGCTTGGTATGCCAAAATGGATAGCTTTCTTATTGCCACTGGATCCTCTAGATGTCATTCTGATCCTAATATCTATACCAAAAAAGTAGGAATCCATCTCATAATCCTTGTCCTTTATGTTCATGACCTTATCCTTACTGGTAGTGACCCAAAACTTTTAAACCATGTGAAAACGAGCCTTAAGAAGAAAATTGAAATGATCGACTTAGTCTTTTTGCACTATTTCCTTGGCCTCCAAGTTTTGCAAACCAATGCAGGAATTTTTATTTCCCAGTCTAAGTATGCTTGTGACCTTCTTCGTCGCTTTCACATGGACAATTGTAAACCAACCCCTTCTCCCTTACAGTCTGGAGTCAAGCTTACTGTCACCTGTACTTCTTCTGAAGTTGATACCACCCTGTATTGTTAGTTAGTTGGTAGCCTCTTATACTTGAATCATACCCATCTTGATCTTTCCTTTGCTATTGGTCTTGTTTCCTGGTATATGAAAACACCCCATGAAATCCATTGGAAAGCCGCTAAAAGGATAATTTTCTATGTTCGTGGTATAGTTCAGTTTGGGATACATTACAGTTCAGGGGGGAGTCCTTTATTGGTTGGTTTCACTGATTCAGATTGGGCCAGCGACCCTGATGATTAGAAGTCTACTGCAGGTTATGTTTTCAGCCTTGGTTCAGGACCTGTCACTTGGGCCTGTAAGAAACAACAGGCTATTGCACTTTCTTCAGCAGAAGTAGAGTACCGAGCAATAATAAATGCAAGTCAGGAAGCCCTGTGGCTTCCACAGATCCTTTCAGAGTTTGTATTCCAGCACCAACATCTGACCAGCGTTTGGTGTGACAATCAAAGTGCCATCAAGCTCGCCAAAGACCCAGTTCAACATCAGCGTAGCAAACACATCGACATACACATGCACTTTATCATAAAGCTAATTCATGATCAAGTTATTGAAGTTCTCTTTTTCCCCACAGAAGATCAAGTTGCATACATTTTCACAAAGTCTTTTACAGAAGCAAAGTTTTCCAAACTTCGATCTATGTTAGGAGTTCAAGAAGTTGTCATTAAGGGGGGATAGGCTCTAATGCCTCCTTCCTTCTCCTACTATGTCACTATTGTAAATTCTTCAATCCTATCCCAAGTTGTTATTAAGGGGGGATGTTAGGAGATTTAGACACTTAGGAGTTAGTTGATATTTACTTGGTCTAATATTTCGTTACGTAAAAGTGTGTTTCTTAGTGTGTTTCTTTAGTATGCATTAGTATGCATTCGTAGTTAGGAAATTCGATGATCACAATATGTTCTCGACATAGAGTGATCTGGCGGTTCATACTCTCATCGATCTTAATGTCCATTGATCCATGGATTAACACCCAATTGGTCCATGATCTCTATTTAAGGAGAATGGAGGGTCATTTTCCGATGATCAATTGTGAGAAAATCTCTTTGTAATATTTTTCTTTGCATTAATAAACTGCTCCAAGTGGCCGTGTTGTCTGTGGCCGTGGATGTTTCCTCGTAGGGGTTTTACCACGTGAAAACATTGGTGTGTTGATCTTTGATCTGGTTATGTGAGTGGTTACTGAAGGTGTTCTTCCTCTATTGGAATACATGTGTTGTCAAACAAGCGTTGGGAGGAGGTTTCCATGGATTTCATAACAGAGTTACCAAAGTCTGAAGGAAAGAGTGTGATCATGGTGATTGATGATAGACTCACCAAGTACACACACTTTTTTTCACTCTCTCATCCCTTCAAATATAGTATAGTTTCCACCGCATTCATGGAGACGGTTCAAAAGCTACATGGCAGCCCAAAGATTATTGTAAGTGACAAAGATCCCATATTCACTGGACATTTTTGGACAAAGTTATTTTCTTGTTTGGGTACTCAATTGGCTCATGACTCATCCTATCTTCCTCAATCTGATGGACAAAACAAGATAGTGAACAAATGTATGGAAGGCTACCTTCGTTACTTTGTCTCTGATAAACAAACACAATGGTTCAAATGGTTACCCTTGGCAGAATGGTGGTATAACACTTCCTTTCATACTGAAACAAAAATGACACCATTTATGAAACTCTATGGATACCAGAATCCTTCCATCACTTATTCTCTAAAAGAAAAATCTAAGGTTCAAACAGTGGAATATCACATCGAGCATCAACAACAAGTTCTCCAAATCTTAAAGGACAACCTGACCATGGCACATAATCGTATGAAACAACAAGCAGATCAACATCATAGTGAAAGAAGTTTTGAAGTAGGGGATTGGGTGTTTTTAAGACTACAACCATGCAAACAGATGTCCCTCAAGCAAGAAAAGAAGGATAATAAATTATCACCAAAGTACTATGGCCCTTATAAGGCATTGCAAAAGATTGGTACTATGGCATACAAATTGGAGTTGCCTACATCTTCACGAGTACACCCAGTTTTCCACGTTTCATGCTTAAAGAAGGTTATAGGTGACAAGATCCCAGTTCAAACTATATTTGCAGAACTTGACAAGGATGGAAAAATCATATTGGAGACTAAACCCATCACTAAAACAAGAATTCGCCAGCTGAGGAATAGATCCATTTCAGAGTATCTTGTTAAATGGAGGAAACTACCAGTTGAAGATTCCACTTGGGAAGATGAGTTTTTTATACGGAAGCATCTAGAGTTACTCAAGCGTTGCAGACAACATTTTTTTCAAGGGGAGGGGCATGTTAAGCCTTAAATAGTGGCTCATTACCCCTTAATTGGGGCATATTACATTAGTAATGTTATTTTATTTATGTCAACTTTACTCCATTAGTTGTAATTGTATCTCCTAGTCTCCTATATATACCAAGGAGACATTTTAGTTTGGAATCATCTTGTATTTGGAAATTTATGTGGGGTATAAGGAGGTTGCCCCCTCAAAGAGGCTTATTACCTGAAATTCTTTCTTTTTCAAGGCGCTGAGTACTTATTCTAAGGTTTTTCTATGCTATATTGATATTTGGTTTTTAACACTTTTAGATTTGCTTTATTTGATTCTTGTGAGTTGGTAGGCCATTCCCGAAAAGTGTTTCTCACTAGTTCTTGTGGATTAGTAAGAACCCCTTGTTCTAATTCCTCTTTCTCTTCTAGATTGGTGCTTGTTTCCTCAAGAGTGCTACCTGTTGGTTCTTGTGGATCAACAAGAGCCTATGGTTCTTGTGGAGGAGCCTATGGATTGGTAGAGTGTTATGGTTCCTTTGTCTGTGTTTCCTAAGGCTTCGTTGACTATTTATGAGGAGTTCTCTCTGTTGGTTTTTGTTTGTTAGCAAGAGCCTCAACTTAATGTTCTTGTTTTGTTTCTTGTGGATTTTCAACTTGTTTTCCAGAAGGGCTCCCCACTGGTTCTTGTGGGACAGTAGCAGCTTTTACTTGTGGTTTTTCTTCATCTGAATATGCATCAAGGAGGGAGATAAGCCCTTGTTGGCCAAATAGTTTGAATAACTAATTTTTGAGGGCATGGGTAAAAGTAGGAAGAAAAGTATATAAACACATAAAATTAGGAATAAAAATAGTTAGGCATGCAAAATAAGCATGCATGCACAAAGGAAGGAAAAGAAGCATGCAGGAGAAAAGGCAGGAAAAGAATGCATGAACCCTGAGGGTTTTTGGGAATGTGTTGTCATGAGTTGATTCATAGGTTTTTAATCCCTATTTAGATGTATAAACGTGTAATGGGTTGGGGAGAATAGGTTGTTAAGAATAAGAGATTAGGATACCTATGAGAGAGAGTCTATGTTTGAGGGTTTAAGAAAGATTTTGTAGAGAGAGACTTGCACTATAGAGTGGCTATGTAGGATGGAGACTTGTGCTATGATTGATCAAAATCTGGACCAGGGGTCAAAATTTTGCTCAAATTTCAAAGTGTCCAGAATGCGACGAAAGCAGTACCATTGCGTCCATCTCGTCTTCCTGATTCCAGCGGTATATTTAATTTCTCAAATGGAGTCCGTATTGAGAAGATATCGCGATCTGTTCGTCGAGCCAAACAAGCAAAAAAAATTGGATGCTGACTGTACCAGTCTGTACAGTTCGTACGGTCTGACGTGGCAGGATCGTACGACCGTACCAAGGTGATGTGGCAAGAGTTGGTTGATTGACAGTTGGCGAATGGAGAGCTGACACGTGTCCGGTTATGGGCAAATGGTATGAGGACACGTGGCCCAATCGGAGGGCACCACATGTCACTCATTGTTTGGTTATTGGTTTTTATATAAAATGTTATGGGAGCCGTGGGGTTCGACCCCCGGACCTCCCCACTATGCAACGCCTTCACAAACCTCCGCTAGCCAACATGTCGCCTATTGTTGCTTGTAATGGATACGGGTCACATTCGTATTGCATATGCCCATACTGGAGTTTTAAAACGGTTGCAAGTGTTATCCCTTTTTTTTATTTCGCCAGGTCATATGGAGGACCTTGTGCCCAGGAGCTAGGCGGTTAGGGGCTGGGCACACCCTAACCGTCCTACAGTTTGGACCGGTTTTCGGTTATGCGCGGGGCTAGGTTTTAACGTGCATTTTGGAGCGTGTTCTTGGTTCATGCACACAGAGGTGTGTTTTGTAGAGCCAGTTTCAGAAAGCTTGAAGGAGGAAAATGGAGGATGCCTAACTTCTTCATCTTTTGGCCGATTGAGGTGACGTAAAAGTCCAGCTAGGGGTTTTTGGACGTCCTGGATCCATTGGCACTGTTATCAAGGCCATTTGAAGACTTCTTCTGTAATTTTTTCACCATTGAAGTTTCAGCAAGCTCGAGGGAGCTTGAAGCCCTCATTGATCGAGGACATGGTTTGGTGAGCCTATGTTTGTTTTCTGTGATTGAATAATTATTTTTGGCTAATTGATATGCTCTGAACACATTGGGACAGGTTTCATAGGATGTTGAGGAATTTTACAGGTGTTTTTGCCAAAGAGAAGCTCAGGGAAGCTTATGGCCACATGTAGAAGAGGTCATGCCCGGATGAGCCATGATCCGTTTTCAGATTTCTATTAGTCATTTTTGGGGTTTTTATGTGTTCTGATCTCAATGGTACAGTCTGTTTTCCCATTAGAGTTGAGCAGCAGCTTGTAAAATAACTTTTGACTAATTAATCTCAGAGAGCCAAGTCCATTGATGGAGGCTCAAGGAGATGTAGCCCGGAGGGGGGTGAACTCCTTTATCATGTTGTTATTGTTGTGAGTTTGATGGTTTATTTGTTGCAAGTATTGTTGTTGTGTATTTATTTGAAGTACATATTTAACCATTTACAAGAACATTTCCTCACACATAAACATTTACAAGAAGTTGCATGAACTTAACACATAATTTTATCTTGCATATTTATACACATGAAGCAAGGTCCTTTAAAGTTTATTTTAATGAAGTAGAGGGTGCTTGCATAGCATAACAAGTTAGCCTTCTATTTTCAGATTAGGTGGTATCAGAGCATAGTTCGTTTTGCTCATGTGTTTGCCATTGATAGCTTGAGATTTAGCTATTGGTTTTTGTGCAAGTTTTGTGTTGAAGTTGGATATCTTGCAAGGATGGAGGAAGCTTCAAGCATTGATAGTTCTCATACATTTTCATTATCTAAAGAAGAGTTGATAACTATGAGAGATTTGATGAAAGAGATGTGTGAAGACAGAAATGTGTGCATTGTTCTTGAAGAGCAGTTGATGGCCATGAAGCAGGAGAAAGACCAGCTTTTTCAAAGGTTGCATGAGATGGAGATTCAACTCCATGAGGCAAAAGAAACCCTTACCAAGTACATGCATGAACATAAGGTATGCAGTGTTAGTTTATCTTCTAATTCCTCTAAAGATGAATGTTTTGGTGTTTTTGAAAAGCACACAAGAGGAATAGGGTCCAAGTTGTTGTTAAAAATGGGTTATGAAGGTAGAGGTTTGGGMAAGCATGCACAAGKCATTGTTGAGCCTATTRTTGTTGAAGAAAGACCCAAGTATTGTGGTCTTGGATATGAAYGGAAAGATGGAGCAAATTCCAAAGTCGAGGAGACAAAGGAAAAGGTTCCAAGGACAAACTTTKTTTCAAGTTCACCTCCTSAAGAAGGTTTTAAAGGTGAAAGTTCAAGAACTTTTGTTGAAAGTTCAATCCCTCCAGCATGCAAGGCTTGTGTTCAAGTTGAATGYGAATKTGTGAAACGAAAGAGTTGTGACAGTGATGAGGACAAGAACAYTGTTGATGGTCTTCAAAGGAGAGCMTGTAACTSTTCAGATTCACCTCCTCAAAGAGGCGATAAAGGTGAATGTTCAAGGTATAATTCTKCTTATCATTCMGTTGCATTTGATTATGTTAAGCATAATAACTTTATATGTAAAAATGGAAGAAAGAATCCATGTACATATTGTGGTTTGTATAACCATCATGTTTCGAAATGTTGGAAAAGATTAACCGCTTTCAGGAAATTGTCCAAGCAAAGACAGCGTGAAAAGAGGATGCAAAATATTTGCACTCATTGTCAGAAGCGGGGTCATCTCATTGACCAATGTTGGACGTTGCATCCAACCACTCATCCACAGCACAAGAAGCAGTTGGATAAAGAGATTGGCAAGAATGGAAGAGGAGATTCCATCATCAATGTGAGTCAAGATGATTCACAAGAGGATGATGTTCAGCAGAAAAAGTCACCGTTGAGTTGGCTTGGTAAGAAATGGTTGGATTTCTTGAGCAAGTAAAGCTTGCATTTTCTGTTGTAAATGCACTTTTCAGCGTTATGTGTGCATTTATGGGAAGCATGATAAGTTGCAGTAGTTTATCACAACTTGCATGATGCAAGTTGCATGTGAATGCAATTCATTTTGAAGGCATTTTGTTGTTGCATAAATTCGCCAGGAGGATGTAAAAGATGGATATGATGTTCACTTGTTGCAACCATTTATATTTTTCATTTCAACTCTTATGTACCCACATGTTTCGAGGTTGTGCTTATGTTTGTACTGGAAGGAGAGTTGAAGAGTCCTATACGTGCATTTGTTTTTCTATGTGTAAGCAGTGAACCTGGTGATGGTTCATCATGAGTGATTCATGATTGTGACATGATTATGTATCATGTTTGTCGACTTGTCAGTTTGGGAAGGTTGATGTTTCAATGAGTCTCGACTGGTGTTGATGATTTTCTGACGACTATGTTGTGTCAATCGTGTTGTTCGACTTGTGTTTAGTCGATGGTGTTTGTTGGCTTGTAAGTCAATTTTGAGTACATCGAGATGCAGGAAAATTCCATGTACTTTGATATAGTACAAGATGCGACAGTTTGTTTGAAGAGCAAAAGACTTTGTTGGCATCGTTTTTTAGTCTTGTCTAAATTGTTTTCAAGATTGATGTTTTTCTTGGCTTGTGACAAGGTGTCGCAGGAAGGTTTTTGCAGCCATTGGAGAGTTGATTTTGTTGACGTCAAAGAGTTCGAAGAGGGACTTGATTCTCAGTGGGAAGGTTGGCAGTCTTCCAAGCACAGAGAGAGCAGTGGGTCAGCAGCAGCGAGAGAGCAGTGGTTGCAGGACATAGCCAGTTGCATGGCATGTCAAAGTATTCAGGTGATTGTCGAAAATATTTTGATATAACTTGAAAGCAGATAGATGATCCTAAGCTTTTGTGGGTCCAAAAGCCTTTCAGTGGGAAGGTGTGATCAAAATCTGGACCAGGGGTCAAAATTTTGCTCAAATTTCAAAGTGTCAGGAATGCAACGAAAGCAGTACCATTACGTCTGTCTCGTCTTCCTAATTCCGGTGGTATATTTACTTTCTCAAACGGAGTCCGTATGGAGAAGATATCGCGATCTGTTCGTCGAGCCAAACAGGCAAAAAAAATTGGATGCTGACTGTACCAGTCCATACAGTCTGTATGGTCTGACGTGGCAGGATCGTACGACTGTACCAAGGTGACGTGGCAAGCGTTGGTTGATTGACAGTTGGCGAATGGAGAGCTGACACGTGTCCGGTTATGGGCAAATGGTATGAGGACACATGGCCCAATCGGAGGGCGCCACGTGTCACTCATTGTTTGGTTATTGGTTTTTATATAAAATGTTATGGGAGCCGTGGGGTTTGACCTGAAACTTGTGTGATACCTGGTGTTGATAATGGTGTTGCTTGTACTTAGCATTGGATTTCTATAAAATCTCATGGACCTATTGGCGGATGTGTTGAATCTGATAAATGAATCTGGTGTCTTTTTTAGTCTCAGACTGAACATGGGAAGAATATGTCTATGTTGTTGCAAGAGGTAATGCAACATCAATGAGACCCAAGGGTTGGAATCCCAGCCCCACTTGAAAGGGGCTATGGTTGGTGGATATATGGAGAGCTTTGTTGTAGTTGTGTTGAACATAGGGAAGACTCTCATCCCATTACGATAGAATGCGATGCTAGGTAGACAACACCACCCAATGCTTCTTCACTCGACTAGAACATCGATGATGCTACTTTGCTCGACTAAACCAAAATGATACCTTCCGACCTGCCTTCATCAAATGGAGACCTAATATTCATCAACTTGATTGCGACCCCGATTGATGTCACCCAGATGGATCTCTCTTACCTGGATCTATCTACTTGACATCTTCAATCTTGCTACCAGAGCACTTTCTCACCTACACAGGTCCAACTGAACGCAGGATGCTTATGTAATATTATATGCACCCTAGTCAGGCAAGCGAGTTGGGAGAATGATTGATCGATTGATTGTAAGGAGAAGCTTGGTGTATAAATCCTTTCAACCATCCTTGCTTCACTGGGATAAGGAGAGAATCAACGGGCTATTGGTTCCTTGTGGCTAATGGACAATCTACAATTCGAGAGTTCGAGAATCATCATCTCGATACTAGAATCATTGGAAATCTACGTGGCTAATGGACTAGAGACTCTATTAGAGTCTATCTTTGTTCAAGCTAGTCATACTCATTTTCAGCATAGACATACCTGTTAGATTGAGGATACTACTCATTTGTAGCCAGTTTGTAATGGATAAAATATAAATGGATAGAATGGATAGAATTGATAGAATCAATGGTTTGTGACCCATCTCAATGGTTAGAATGGATAGAACAGTTCATAAGCTCGATAATAGACATGTTTATGAAAAGGCCTATTTACAACTCAATACTAGAATATAATCATTGACTGACTGAATAGTTAGAATCATCGGTTCGATAATATAATCATCGACAATTGATGCAAGGAAGGTGTAGTCATACATCTATTTCGATATGACCTTACCAGTGAAGGATATATGGATTGATTGAAAGGTCTATCTATGTTGCTAGGAGAGATCCCTGTAATGGGTCACCCACTAAAAGGGATGACCCATTACTACAGAAGCCGTAGTTAGAGCTATTGGTTCACTAGTTAGAGCTAGGGATAGATGGATTAATTGATAGCAAGTCATAGTTGTACATCCATCGAGTGGGTGAGAGATCCTTCCACCTACAACCGAGTAATTCTAGGTCTGCAGAACTTACTACAGTCCCCGACCCACCAAATAGGGAAGGTATAACCTTTATATGTCTTTTATATTCGCTAGGGATCCCTCATCCTTTAGAAGATTTATCTTAGAAATCAAGGAGTAAATATAAGGCTGACCTTACCTGGCCTTCTGAAAGGAAAGGTTTATTAAGAGTTCTTGACTAGACTGACTATAAAGAAGGTAGGGCAGGCACTGGCTAAGTCTCTTGCTTACTAAAAATAAGGAAAATCAATTAGTAGTAAGCTCTAAGGTGAGGGGTAGTCAACTCTATAGTCAGCTCCACTAGCCAAAAATTGTTGCATGTCCCTTTGCAACCAACAATTACTTAGGGTTAGAGAAATCAGGGTGACCATGGAGGTCATTGACACTACATTCTACCTCAGTTGTTTCCTCCTTATTTTCATTGGTGTCATGTTTTTTTGTGACTCCTCTATTTTATGCTAATTCATGTTCTATTTATTTCTAAGTGGCATTATCAATTAACATAAAGTCTATGGCGTGGAAATATACTTCCCTTTTTTCTGTAATTTGAGATGTTTCTTGTAATCTAGTGAAGTGTTCCCCTACAAAAAGAGGACTTGATGAAGTTTAACCTAATTTCTCAGGTACCCTTTGTTCATCAAGAACATAATTCAACATTTTAAAGTTGAGATGTAGCTTGCATTTCTTCATTGTCAAAATTCTATTTTTTTTTTACCAAAGATGCCTAAATAGATAAGGAGTGTAGAATGCATACCGAGGATGTAATAGTAAGCTTCCTCTCAAGCTCAATAGTATCTATTTTTGGTTGATTTTTTCTTAGCTCTTGTGCATCAACGAAGTTGTATCCAAATTTTTTTCTTATTGGATCACCAAGATCCTATGCTTTTAGTTCTTCTTTATCATTTTTTTGTGAGTTGGTAGGCCATTCTCGAAAAGTGTTTCTCACTAGTTCTTGTGGATTAGTAAGAAGCCCTTGTTCTAATTCATGTTTCTCTTCTAGATTGGTGCTTGTTTCCTCAAGATTTCTACTTGCTGGTTCTTGTGGGTCAACAAGAGCCTATGGTTCTTGTGGAGGAGCCTATGGACTGGTAGAGTTCTCTGGTTCCTTTGTCTGTGTTTCCTGAGTCTTGGTTGACTATTGTTGAGGAGTTATCTCTATTGGATTTTGTTTGTTAGCAAGAGCCTCAACTTGATGTTCTTCTCTTGTTTCTTGTGGGTTTGCAACTTGTTTTCTAGAAGGGCTCCCCACTATTTCTTGTGGGACAGTAGTGACATTTACTTCTGGTTCTTCTTCATCTGAATATGCATCAAGGAGGGTGATAATCCCTTGTTGGAAAGATAATATGAATAACTAAGTTTTGAGGGCATGGGTAAATGTAGTAAGAACAATATATATGCACGTAAAAGTAGGAATAAAAACAGTTACGCATGCAAAAGAAGAATGCACGCACAAAGGAAGGAAAAGAAGCATGTCAGACAAAAAGTAGGAAAAGCATGCATGAACCCTGAGGGTTTTTGGGAATGTGTTGTCATGAGTTGGTTCATAGGATTTTTATCCCTATTTAGATGTATAAATGTGTAATGGATTGGGGAGAATAGGTTGTTAAGAATAAGAGATTAGGATGCTTATGAGAGAGAGTCTATGTTTGAGGGTTTAAGCAAGATTTTGTAGAGAGAGACTTGCACTGCAGAGTGGCTAGGAAGGATGACGATTTATGCTATGATGTATCTATTGTAAGTGCAGTGTGCAAGCCTCATATGATTTAATGAAGAATAATATATAATCCAACCATTGTGAACATATTCCAAGGATTGGGTGAACCCCGTTAAATCATGTGTATGGATGTGTCATTTTATGTGGTTTCTCATGGAGTTTTGTTTATGCATGATTAGTATAGAACTTTTTACTATATGATTGATGCGCAATAATAATGGATGTTTCAGTGAATGTTTTATGTTACAATCTTCTTTATCATGGTGCTGCATAATAGAGTATATTAATTACTTAAAGGATATTCGATACAGAGTAGTGCACATAGGGTATATAAGTAATGGACATACTGATATCTTCACATCCCCTTCATCTTGGTTCCCGTAGCCCCAATAGATACCTTAGGTGAGAATTCACTTGGATGTAGGTGATGCCAAAAGGGATGGTAGCTGAAGGGTTTTGTTGGTTGACTAACTTGAACCTAGGGTCTTATAACTACGCACCAACAAATGGTTCCATTGTCGGGACCAAGAATATGTGTTTGATGGAATTTTTTGGATGTTGAATAAGAAAGATATCATCGGATGGATGGAAGAGAAGGATAGAGAATATAAACTCTCAAATGAGTGACAAACAATGGTTGCAAAGGTATGTGTATAAAGAGCTACATGAGATTTTCTTTGGTGATTTTTTAATTATCTTAGGTGAATGGTTAGAAAAATTAGTGGAGAATATGAGAAGATACCGAGCTACAACTCCGAGGAACTAGAACCCTGAGTTGGTAAGACAATTGAATTTTGTAAGCAATACTACTTATCACATAGTTTATTTCTGGTTAAATAACATACTGATGGGTTATATTACAGAATTTGCAATAGATTGTGCCCATTCGTATAGTGTCACAGAAACATATATATTTAAGGGTCCACATGATTTTTTTATGAAATCGTCGGGTACCTGGATAAAGATGTTGTGGTGTGACAAGTGTGTGATGACGATGGAATTTGAATTCTAAGGGGATTCATGCACATAGGAGAATTGGGGGCTGACCAGGAGATGGTCTGAAGGTAGGAAGGAATGAAGAAAGAAATGAGTAAGTAAGGGAGGGATTGATGATGTAGAGAAACAAATATGGAATATCAGAAGAAGAAGACAAATTTGGGGTACTGCACAATGGAAGAAGATCTAAGAGATTGATGATTGGGTCTAGGAAAGGACAGAAACATAGTGAGTATGAGAAGAGAGAACCCTACTGATATGGATTTATGAACATAACAAAATGAATAACAAACTAAATACAATAACACAAAGATACGAAGAACAACAATATATATCCAGTGAAAAATAACTTCTATTGAATAAATAAAATAGGTTGAAACTGTAAAACTGCAGAATTGAAAACAACTTGCTCAAATGGTGGTAGCTATATCTCAGAAGAGATGTGGCTGATACACGCATCCATATGGGAAGAATGATTAAAATGAGGTTCCATATGAATTTTTAACATTACTCATGATTTCCAAAACCATAGACATACAAAAACCTAACTCTAGGAGATGAAACACCAAAAGTTATGTGGGCCTTGATGGGTAAGTTGGTAGCTCAACTTCTCGGGGTTGTAACGTTTTCATACGACCTCCATTTTAGGAGTGTGATAGCCCATTGGAAAGAAATTTTAGATACATACACACTATGTCATCAAACTCTAAATATATGTACAGTTTGATTGTGGAAAGCCAAAAAAACATTGTTTAGGGCCCCAAAACGACCCTGGAAGTACAAAAATATGTAATGACATGAAAAATTCCAAAATAAGTCAGTTGGATTAGGTGGGAGACCACCAATATCCATATGGAAGCCATGTAGGGCTTCAAACATCCCCATAAGTGTAGAACCCACAATTAAAAATAATTACAGAAGAACGCGCGGAATTAAAAACTATCAAGAAGAGCCAGTTGGAATAGGTGTGTGGCCACCAATATCCACCTGGATCAGTCCTCCCCCCATAGGAATAAATGGTCTCCATTTCATTGATTTCCCCCATCAGGTGAGGAAAGTTCTACTGAATTTGGCTCCGGGTGAGCCACTTACCTTAGTGCAGGAGCTTCCCTACCTTGACAACCCAATAAAGTTGGATCCTCTATTGGTGAGTGCCCTTGACCTGTGTGTCTATTATATGATCAATGGATTCTTGTTACATGTAGTCATGGTTGATATCTATTGGTTTAAATTGTTCTACGATCTATGAGGTGTCCAATAAAGGTGGAAAATATGCTCATAGGAGGTCCACATTGAATATTGGGTGCAAGCCAAGGAAAGGGGGAGTGTTGACCTGAAAAGAATTGTCACCCACAACCTTGGCGATAGTTTAAGGCCCATAGAGACGTGGACAGATCTTTTGATGGGGCCCTGTAAGGAATTATTTATGAAAATGTAACCATACCTTGTCTCCCACCTAGAACTTGTGTGATACCCAGTTTTGATAATGGCACTGCTTGTACTTAGCATTGGATTTCTACAAAATCGCATGGACCTGTTGGCAGATGTGTTGAATCCACTAAATGAATCTAGTGGTTTTTTTTACCTCAAATTGAACATGGGAAGAATATGTCTATGTGGTTGTAAGAGGTAGTGTAACATCAATGGGACCTAAGGGTTGGAATCCCATCCCAACCTAAAAGGGGCTATTGTTGGTGGATCTATGGACAACTTTTTTGTAGTTGTGTTGAACATAGGGAAGACTCTCATCCCATGTATGTGGATTCTTAGAGTTATACATGCGCAAGATGTGCACAATCATCTAATTGACGACCTTTGTTTGGCCATCGGTTTGAGGGTGGAAGGCAGTGTATTTAGTGAGCTTGGTGTCCAATAATGACCAGAGACTCGACTAAAATGTGTTGAGGAAACTATTGTCCCAATCAGAGATGATGGTCTGTGGTATCCCAAAATGGACTCACACTCGTTCAAAGAATATATTAGCAGTATCTTCTGCTACGATGCTCTTCTTGCAGGTTGTGAGAATGGACATATTCAAAAACTGATCAACCATCACAAATATGCAATCATTTCCTTTCTTTGTGGATGGAAGGTGAGACATGTAATCCATTGAGATGGATTCCAAAGGCCTCTAGAGAGTATGAAGAGGGGTGTATAAGCATTGCTTCTTGATGGCTGGCTTGGAAATGACACAGGCAATGAAATATATGATATACTTGTTGATGTCCCATAAAAGTTTTATCCAATAAAAATGTTTATGTAGAATGACCACAATTTTCTCCACGCCAAAATGTCTTGCATCTGACTATAGTGATCCTCCGAAATCATCTTTGCAAGCTCGCTTGCAAGAACACATGATAAATATCCTAGATAGAATAATAGTCCATCATGAATGTGAAAATCGGTTACATTCACACATGTACCCAAGAGCTTATAGGTGGTGGCGAAGTCAGTATCTCAATAATAAAGTTGGTGCCACTCAGATGCCTCATTCCCACAGGAATGGAGCATGGTGGTGAGTGTAGCGACGAGAGGTCAAATGAGGTAGTTAGTGACATGATTTTTTCTCCCTATTTTATACTTGATTTTGAGATGGAACTACTGTAGGTATGTGCACCACTTTTGATGTAGATCATTATATGACTTCCCTTGTGTCTGTATGACCTACAAAGGCTTATGATCAGTGTGGATTATTGTCTCCTTTCCCAAAATGTATTGTTTCCATTGACGACAGGCTTGCACAATGGAATACATTTCCTTGTCATAGGTAGGGTATTTTCAAACAATATATGAGAGTGTCTCACTGTGGTATGCTACTGGATGACCATGTTGAGTGAGAACTATGCCTACAACATATTCAGATGGATCATTCTCAATATCGAATTATTGTTGTAGATTGGGTAAGAAGAGCATTGGATTTGAGCACAAGCGATGATTCAGATAATCAAATGCTCATTGTTGTTCCTTCCCCCATGTGATATTTTCCCTGCCACCACCCTTAGTCACTTAGCTGAGGGCCCATGCAATATGGGATAATCCCAACATGAACCATCAATAGAATTTGGCAAGTCCTGGATCTGTAATGGGAAATGGGTCAAAAGAGGGAATGTAGGTACCACTTTACCACATAAACCTCAACATTAGGGGCATTGCAACTCTAATGACCAAGTTATCTTAAAAGAAAGAAGCTTGGAGGAAAGAATGTAGAGGCATAGTAGAAGTTTCTAGATAGACACTCTGTGACTCCCTTCTTGATCAGTAAAGAGTATATATATTAGGGGTTATGGATTTAGGGTAATATCAATATATGAGTTAATGTCTATAGTGTTTATGGGTTACATGGGTCAATGGAAAATGGTGAAAGTGGTTACCATGTTTAGGGTTATAAGGTTTATCATACTTAGGGATTAGGTTTTACTATGGTTATATGTGAAAGGATATGGTGAGTAGTCATAAGGGGTTATGAAGGTTATAAGCTTCAGGAATTTATATCGATTAATTGGTAGTTAAAGTGATTACGGGGGTTGGAATGGTTATATGGGATAAGGGTAAAGGTTGATATGCATTATAGGGTTTAGGGGTGATATGGGTACGTTATAGTGGCAAGGTGTTAACAATATTACATGGATTAAATTATATAAGGGCTATGGGCTAAAGTTTATAATTATAAGTGTCAGTGCAATATACCATATGAATTACAATATGCAGAACATAAATATTTAACAAGCAGTAATGGAACAACAAGATTATAGCTAGAACAATACTAGAATAACACCAGAAAGAGCACCTTTATTAAAGATAGCAATGTTCACTTGCCTCTTCGAGGGGAAAACCCCAGCAGAGAAGAGCTCTATTACAATAATCTCCAAGACAAAAATATCCAATACCTCCTACTCTTATTTATACTGACTCTACCTTCTAAGGAAACCTCTAGAGGAAGATCTTTCTAGAAACGGAAGCTTCTTTTAGGTCTTGTTACATTGACTTATTCTCCTTCATTTAATAGGACGTATTAACTAATGTTGGCCATTATTACATAGAAAACATATCTTACTAACTAATGACCCATGAAGAGGGGTTAGGATCATATCCTAACATGCTCTCCCCCTTCAAAAGCAGCCTTGTCCTCAAGGCTAAAGATGCGTAAACTGTTGGAGTATGGTCGATGGTTCCCAAGTTGCATCCTCTGGTGATGTGTCCTTCCATTGGATCAACACTTCCTTGATAGTTCTACCATGCAACTGATGTGATCCGGATTATTTTGAGAACGACATGAAGACAGAAATATAGCAGAGATACAAAAAGGAAATACACATAAATATTGCAAGAAACACAGAAATATAGTGAAACCCAACTTCTATTAATGAATAAGAGAGAAAAACATTGTAGAACACAAACTAGCATAATGGGGTAGCTTATCTATGAAAAGAAAGAGATGTTGGCTACGCTTCATTCGCAACAAGATTTACATCACACTCCATTGCATGCTTAAAGGGCCTCCTTCACCTCAATTATATATGAGAGAGTGAGAGGACAACAATTCCCATGATGCATGTGGGATAAATCAGACTAACTTTATAAAATTCCATAGGCATGTAAAATAGTAGGACTTGCCGAGTGGTCACCCATCCCAGTACTACTCTATCCTAAGCGCACTTAATTGCGAAGTTCTAATGGGATTCGGTGCATTAACGCTATGTTGTAGGCATGTACATAAAACCAACAGGAAATCATTAAATGATGCCTCTAATTAACAAATGAAGATGACATTACATTCCATTCCCCATCAAAAGGGTGAATATCATGGTTTATCAAAACCACAGGCTCAAAATGGTGATTCAGTGGAAGAGGTGGATGGCCACTAAGATCCATGTGTATCATTCCTCCCCCCTTAGGAAG
>ML837113.1:59302-70820 GCA_009831015.1 Picea engelmannii | reverse complement strand
GTGACCCATCTCAATGGTTAGAATGGATAGAACAGTTCATAAGCTCGATAATAGACATGTTTATGAAAAGGCCTATTTACAACTCAATACTAGAATATAATCATTGACTGACTGAATAGTTAGAATCATCGGTTCGATAATATAATCATCGACAATTGATGCAAGGAAGGTGTAGTCATACATCTATTTCGATATGACCTTACCAGTGAAGGATATATGGATTGATTGAAAGGTCTATCTATGTTGCTAGGAGAGATCCCTGTAATGGGTCACCCACTAAAAGGGATGACCCATTACTACAGAAGCCGTAGTTAGAGCTATTGGTTCACTAGTTAGAGCTAGGGATAGATGGATTAATTGATAGCAAGTCATAGTTGTACATCCATCGAGTGGGTGAGAGATCCTTCCACCTACAACCGAGTAATTCTAGGTCTGCAGAACTTACTACAGTCCCCGACCCACCAAATAGGGAAGGTATAACCTTTATATGTCTTTTATATTCGCTAGGGATCCCTCATCCTTTAGAAGATTTATCTTAGAAATCAAGGAGTAAATATAAGGCTGACCTTACCTGGCCTTCTGAAAGGAAAGGTTTATTAAGAGTTCTTGACTAGACTGACTATAAAGAAGGTAGGGCAGGCACTGGCTAAGTCTCTTGCTTACTAAAAATAAGGAAAATCAATTAGTAGTAAGCTCTAAGGTGAGGGGTAGTCAACTCTATAGTCAGCTCCACTAGCCAAAAATTGTTGCATGTCCCTTTGCAACCAACAATTACTTAGGGTTAGAGAAATCAGGGTGACCATGGAGGTCATTGACACTACATTCTACCTCAGTTGTTTCCTCCTTATTTTCATTGGTGTCATGTTTTTTTGTGACTCCTCTATTTTATGCTAATTCATGTTCTATTTATTTCTAAGTGGCATTATCAATTAACATAAAGTCTATGGCGTGGAAATATACTTCCCTTTTTTCTGTAATTTGAGATGTTTCTTGTAATCTAGTGAAGTGTTCCCCTACAAAAAGAGGACTTGATGAAGTTTAACCTAATTTCTCAGGTACCCTTTGTTCATCAAGAACATAATTCAACATTTTAAAGTTGAGATGTAGCTTGCATTTCTTCATTGTCAAAATTCTATTTTTTTTTTACCAAAGATGCCTAAATAGATAAGGAGTGTAGAATGCATACCGAGGATGTAATAGTAAGCTTCCTCTCAAGCTCAATAGTATCTATTTTTGGTTGATTTTTTCTTAGCTCTTGTGCATCAACGAAGTTGTATCCAAATTTTTTTCTTATTGGATCACCAAGATCCTATGCTTTTAGTTCTTCTTTATCATTTTTTTGTGAGTTGGTAGGCCATTCTCGAAAAGTGTTTCTCACTAGTTCTTGTGGATTAGTAAGAAGCCCTTGTTCTAATTCATGTTTCTCTTCTAGATTGGTGCTTGTTTCCTCAAGATTTCTACTTGCTGGTTCTTGTGGGTCAACAAGAGCCTATGGTTCTTGTGGAGGAGCCTATGGACTGGTAGAGTTCTCTGGTTCCTTTGTCTGTGTTTCCTGAGTCTTGGTTGACTATTGTTGAGGAGTTATCTCTATTGGATTTTGTTTGTTAGCAAGAGCCTCAACTTGATGTTCTTCTCTTGTTTCTTGTGGGTTTGCAACTTGTTTTCTAGAAGGGCTCCCCACTATTTCTTGTGGGACAGTAGTGACATTTACTTCTGGTTCTTCTTCATCTGAATATGCATCAAGGAGGGTGATAATCCCTTGTTGGAAAGATAATATGAATAACTAAGTTTTGAGGGCATGGGTAAATGTAGTAAGAACAATATATATGCACGTAAAAGTAGGAATAAAAACAGTTACGCATGCAAAAGAAGAATGCACGCACAAAGGAAGGAAAAGAAGCATGTCAGACAAAAAGTAGGAAAAGCATGCATGAACCCTGAGGGTTTTTGGGAATGTGTTGTCATGAGTTGGTTCATAGGATTTTTATCCCTATTTAGATGTATAAATGTGTAATGGATTGGGGAGAATAGGTTGTTAAGAATAAGAGATTAGGATGCTTATGAGAGAGAGTCTATGTTTGAGGGTTTAAGCAAGATTTTGTAGAGAGAGACTTGCACTGCAGAGTGGCTAGGAAGGATGACGATTTATGCTATGATGTATCTATTGTAAGTGCAGTGTGCAAGCCTCATATGATTTAATGAAGAATAATATATAATCCAACCATTGTGAACATATTCCAAGGATTGGGTGAACCCCGTTAAATCATGTGTATGGATGTGTCATTTTATGTGGTTTCTCATGGAGTTTTGTTTATGCATGATTAGTATAGAACTTTTTACTATATGATTGATGCGCAATAATAATGGATGTTTCAGTGAATGTTTTATGTTACAATCTTCTTTATCATGGTGCTGCATAATAGAGTATATTAATTACTTAAAGGATATTCGATACAGAGTAGTGCACATAGGGTATATAAGTAATGGACATACTGATATCTTCACATCCCCTTCATCTTGGTTCCCGTAGCCCCAATAGATACCTTAGGTGAGAATTCACTTGGATGTAGGTGATGCCAAAAGGGATGGTAGCTGAAGGGTTTTGTTGGTTGACTAACTTGAACCTAGGGTCTTATAACTACGCACCAACAAATGGTTCCATTGTCGGGACCAAGAATATGTGTTTGATGGAATTTTTTGGATGTTGAATAAGAAAGATATCATCGGATGGATGGAAGAGAAGGATAGAGAATATAAACTCTCAAATGAGTGACAAACAATGGTTGCAAAGGTATGTGTATAAAGAGCTACATGAGATTTTCTTTGGTGATTTTTTAATTATCTTAGGTGAATGGTTAGAAAAATTAGTGGAGAATATGAGAAGATACCGAGCTACAACTCCGAGGAACTAGAACCCTGAGTTGGTAAGACAATTGAATTTTGTAAGCAATACTACTTATCACATAGTTTATTTCTGGTTAAATAACATACTGATGGGTTATATTACAGAATTTGCAATAGATTGTGCCCATTCGTATAGTGTCACAGAAACATATATATTTAAGGGTCCACATGATTTTTTTATGAAATCGTCGGGTACCTGGATAAAGATGTTGTGGTGTGACAAGTGTGTGATGACGATGGAATTTGAATTCTAAGGGGATTCATGCACATAGGAGAATTGGGGGCTGACCAGGAGATGGTCTGAAGGTAGGAAGGAATGAAGAAAGAAATGAGTAAGTAAGGGAGGGATTGATGATGTAGAGAAACAAATATGGAATATCAGAAGAAGAAGACAAATTTGGGGTACTGCACAATGGAAGAAGATCTAAGAGATTGATGATTGGGTCTAGGAAAGGACAGAAACATAGTGAGTATGAGAAGAGAGAACCCTACTGATATGGATTTATGAACATAACAAAATGAATAACAAACTAAATACAATAACACAAAGATACGAAGAACAACAATATATATCCAGTGAAAAATAACTTCTATTGAATAAATAAAATAGGTTGAAACTGTAAAACTGCAGAATTGAAAACAACTTGCTCAAATGGTGGTAGCTATATCTCAGAAGAGATGTGGCTGATACACGCATCCATATGGGAAGAATGATTAAAATGAGGTTCCATATGAATTTTTAACATTACTCATGATTTCCAAAACCATAGACATACAAAAACCTAACTCTAGGAGATGAAACACCAAAAGTTATGTGGGCCTTGATGGGTAAGTTGGTAGCTCAACTTCTCGGGGTTGTAACGTTTTCATACGACCTCCATTTTAGGAGTGTGATAGCCCATTGGAAAGAAATTTTAGATACATACACACTATGTCATCAAACTCTAAATATATGTACAGTTTGATTGTGGAAAGCCAAAAAAACATTGTTTAGGGCCCCAAAACGACCCTGGAAGTACAAAAATATGTAATGACATGAAAAATTCCAAAATAAGTCAGTTGGATTAGGTGGGAGACCACCAATATCCATATGGAAGCCATGTAGGGCTTCAAACATCCCCATAAGTGTAGAACCCACAATTAAAAATAATTACAGAAGAACGCGCGGAATTAAAAACTATCAAGAAGAGCCAGTTGGAATAGGTGTGTGGCCACCAATATCCACCTGGATCAGTCCTCCCCCCATAGGAATAAATGGTCTCCATTTCATTGATTTCCCCCATCAGGTGAGGAAAGTTCTACTGAATTTGGCTCCGGGTGAGCCACTTACCTTAGTGCAGGAGCTTCCCTACCTTGACAACCCAATAAAGTTGGATCCTCTATTGGTGAGTGCCCTTGACCTGTGTGTCTATTATATGATCAATGGATTCTTGTTACATGTAGTCATGGTTGATATCTATTGGTTTAAATTGTTCTACGATCTATGAGGTGTCCAATAAAGGTGGAAAATATGCTCATAGGAGGTCCACATTGAATATTGGGTGCAAGCCAAGGAAAGGGGGAGTGTTGACCTGAAAAGAATTGTCACCCACAACCTTGGCGATAGTTTAAGGCCCATAGAGACGTGGACAGATCTTTTGATGGGGCCCTGTAAGGAATTATTTATGAAAATGTAACCATACCTTGTCTCCCACCTAGAACTTGTGTGATACCCAGTTTTGATAATGGCACTGCTTGTACTTAGCATTGGATTTCTACAAAATCGCATGGACCTGTTGGCAGATGTGTTGAATCCACTAAATGAATCTAGTGGTTTTTTTTACCTCAAATTGAACATGGGAAGAATATGTCTATGTGGTTGTAAGAGGTAGTGTAACATCAATGGGACCTAAGGGTTGGAATCCCATCCCAACCTAAAAGGGGCTATTGTTGGTGGATCTATGGACAACTTTTTTGTAGTTGTGTTGAACATAGGGAAGACTCTCATCCCATGTATGTGGATTCTTAGAGTTATACATGCGCAAGATGTGCACAATCATCTAATTGACGACCTTTGTTTGGCCATCGGTTTGAGGGTGGAAGGCAGTGTATTTAGTGAGCTTGGTGTCCAATAATGACCAGAGACTCGACTAAAATGTGTTGAGGAAACTATTGTCCCAATCAGAGATGATGGTCTGTGGTATCCCAAAATGGACTCACACTCGTTCAAAGAATATATTAGCAGTATCTTCTGCTACGATGCTCTTCTTGCAGGTTGTGAGAATGGACATATTCAAAAACTGATCAACCATCACAAATATGCAATCATTTCCTTTCTTTGTGGATGGAAGGTGAGACATGTAATCCATTGAGATGGATTCCAAAGGCCTCTAGAGAGTATGAAGAGGGGTGTATAAGCATTGCTTCTTGATGGCTGGCTTGGAAATGACACAGGCAATGAAATATATGATATACTTGTTGATGTCCCATAAAAGTTTTATCCAATAAAAATGTTTATGTAGAATGACCACAATTTTCTCCACGCCAAAATGTCTTGCATCTGACTATAGTGATCCTCCGAAATCATCTTTGCAAGCTCGCTTGCAAGAACACATGATAAATATCCTAGATAGAATAATAGTCCATCATGAATGTGAAAATCGGTTACATTCACACATGTACCCAAGAGCTTATAGGTGGTGGCGAAGTCAGTATCTCAATAATAAAGTTGGTGCCACTCAGATGCCTCATTCCCACAGGAATGGAGCATGGTGGTGAGTGTAGCGACGAGAGGTCAAATGAGGTAGTTAGTGACATGATTTTTTCTCCCTATTTTATACTTGATTTTGAGATGGAACTACTGTAGGTATGTGCACCACTTTTGATGTAGATCATTATATGACTTCCCTTGTGTCTGTATGACCTACAAAGGCTTATGATCAGTGTGGATTATTGTCTCCTTTCCCAAAATGTATTGTTTCCATTGACGACAGGCTTGCACAATGGAATACATTTCCTTGTCATAGGTAGGGTATTTTCAAACAATATATGAGAGTGTCTCACTGTGGTATGCTACTGGATGACCATGTTGAGTGAGAACTATGCCTACAACATATTCAGATGGATCATTCTCAATATCGAATTATTGTTGTAGATTGGGTAAGAAGAGCATTGGATTTGAGCACAAGCGATGATTCAGATAATCAAATGCTCATTGTTGTTCCTTCCCCCATGTGATATTTTCCCTGCCACCACCCTTAGTCACTTAGCTGAGGGCCCATGCAATATGGGATAATCCCAACATGAACCATCAATAGAATTTGGCAAGTCCTGGATCTGTAATGGGAAATGGGTCAAAAGAGGGAATGTAGGTACCACTTTACCACATAAACCTCAACATTAGGGGCATTGCAACTCTAATGACCAAGTTATCTTAAAAGAAAGAAGCTTGGAGGAAAGAATGTAGAGGCATAGTAGAAGTTTCTAGATAGACACTCTGTGACTCCCTTCTTGATCAGTAAAGAGTATATATATTAGGGGTTATGGATTTAGGGTAATATCAATATATGAGTTAATGTCTATAGTGTTTATGGGTTACATGGGTCAATGGAAAATGGTGAAAGTGGTTACCATGTTTAGGGTTATAAGGTTTATCATACTTAGGGATTAGGTTTTACTATGGTTATATGTGAAAGGATATGGTGAGTAGTCATAAGGGGTTATGAAGGTTATAAGCTTCAGGAATTTATATCGATTAATTGGTAGTTAAAGTGATTACGGGGGTTGGAATGGTTATATGGGATAAGGGTAAAGGTTGATATGCATTATAGGGTTTAGGGGTGATATGGGTACGTTATAGTGGCAAGGTGTTAACAATATTACATGGATTAAATTATATAAGGGCTATGGGCTAAAGTTTATAATTATAAGTGTCAGTGCAATATACCATATGAATTACAATATGCAGAACATAAATATTTAACAAGCAGTAATGGAACAACAAGATTATAGCTAGAACAATACTAGAATAACACCAGAAAGAGCACCTTTATTAAAGATAGCAATGTTCACTTGCCTCTTCGAGGGGAAAACCCCAGCAGAGAAGAGCTCTATTACAATAATCTCCAAGACAAAAATATCCAATACCTCCTACTCTTATTTATACTGACTCTACCTTCTAAGGAAACCTCTAGAGGAAGATCTTTCTAGAAACGGAAGCTTCTTTTAGGTCTTGTTACATTGACTTATTCTCCTTCATTTAATAGGACGTATTAACTAATGTTGGCCATTATTACATAGAAAACATATCTTACTAACTAATGACCCATGAAGAGGGGTTAGGATCATATCCTAACATGCTCTCCCCCTTCAAAAGCAGCCTTGTCCTCAAGGCTAAAGATGCGTAAACTGTTGGAGTATGGTCGATGGTTCCCAAGTTGCATCCTCTGGTGATGTGTCCTTCCATTGGATCAACACTTCCTTGATAGTTCTACCATGCAACTGATGTGATCCGGATTATTTTGAGAACGACATGAAGACAGAAATATAGCAGAGATACAAAAAGGAAATACACATAAATATTGCAAGAAACACAGAAATATAGTGAAACCCAACTTCTATTAATGAATAAGAGAGAAAAACATTGTAGAACACAAACTAGCATAATGGGGTAGCTTATCTATGAAAAGAAAGAGATGTTGGCTACGCTTCATTCGCAACAAGATTTACATCACACTCCATTGCATGCTTAAAGGGCCTCCTTCACCTCAATTATATATGAGAGAGTGAGAGGACAACAATTCCCATGATGCATGTGGGATAAATCAGACTAACTTTATAAAATTCCATAGGCATGTAAAATAGTAGGACTTGCCGAGTGGTCACCCATCCCAGTACTACTCTATCCTAAGCGCACTTAATTGCGAAGTTCTAATGGGATTCGGTGCATTAACGCTATGTTGTAGGCATGTACATAAAACCAACAGGAAATCATTAAATGATGCCTCTAATTAACAAATGAAGATGACATTACATTCCATTCCCCATCAAAAGGGTGAATATCATGGTTTATCAAAACCACAGGCTCAAAATGGTGATTCAGTGGAAGAGGTGGATGGCCACTAAGATCCATGTGTATCATTCCTCCCCCCTTAGGAAGAAATGGTCCCCATTGTGTCAAGTTCCCTTGTGAGACGGGGAGACTTCTGATAAATCTGAAGCTTGGTGCATGGATTGCCTTGTTGAAGAAGCTATCATGCTTAGCTTGTTGAAGGATGTCATGAACCTATTGTTGGAGGGGTTGGATCTATTCAACCAATCTATCTGCATGATCTACCTGAGTGTGGGAGGACTATGTCAGTGAAGATGCAACATGAAGAGTATGAATGATTATGTTATAACCTTGCTTGACTGGGCAATGTGGAGGCACCCTCGTAGGTGTAGCAAGAACATCTTGGTACTCATCTACAATCTTGTCGTCTATTTATGTTGGATAGATGTTAGAATATAGAAGATGGTGTGCTCGTTTTACCATTGATAATACCTTCGTCACCCAACCATAGGCCGAAGCCTCCCTCCGAGCACCTTAACCTTGACTGAGAATTCCTCTGGAAGAAAACCCTAGGCTAGATAGCCAAACAAAGAGTAGTGCACCTTTCCCCAAGGATATCACATCAACAAAGACTGATAAGATGTTCCAAACCCTAGCCAAGAGATATTCAAGCCAATACTAAGAACTTTTTGCTGTTGCAACTGCACCAGCTCTTCCTCCAAACCTGCGCACTAGACCACAACTGTAGTGTGCACCAAACTATAGAACTGCAATTCTGAGATGTGACAAATGAGAACTGGCGCCCTGTATTTATAGTAGTTCTTTCAGTTTTGCTGGGGCCAACTTCTCCTTCTGGATAAGTGTCTGTTCAGTATATTATTATAATTTATGGCCAACTTCTTCTCTTGGAGGCTAATAGCCTAATATAAATTATCTTCTTGAGCCGACAAGGCTTCTATTGTTATTAGCCAACTCATTAGGGTTTCTCTTGCTTCCCGGAGTCTTCTATTGTCGGCAGGTTCACACGTGGAGGTAAATACCTCCTGCAACTACCATAATATTAACACTCCCTCCTAGCTAGAGAGGTATTTACAGGTAATGGACTTGAGCACAAAATATACCATTTACCCGGTAGCATCAATATAGTCATCTAGACTATTTCATGACTAGATCATGAGCATCACCATCAGCTGCATTAATTCTCGAAACCATACTTCATCTGAGTAATTAGATATGATGTTGGATAAGTCACTCTCACCATAGAGTGATACAAGAGGAGTAAAAGTTCTGAATTGTTTTCCGTTTGGAAAATCTCTATTCATCATTCATCTGAATGATCATTATCTCCAATAAACTGATGATAGTCTTCAAGGCAATTAGAACAAGGATAGAGCACAATTGTGTCTATTCATAGTAGTACATAACTACAATCCAGTGGTTTACTACCACATCAAGTAACACACAAGTACTTGATGAGCAACGTATGGTTGCGAACAGTGAAACATATTCACCACAGTAGTCCTTATCTACTGTCATACAGTCTTCATAACAAACATCTGATAGCATCCTGCATAGAAACAATGTTATGATAAAAAGATGATTTGTCTGGGCCAATCTTTCACTCGCATCTGTGAGATCTGAAAGAATATCTGCCTCACGAACAGTGGAACATATCCACCACAGTAGTATATCTCTATTGTCCATAACAATCATCCGATACCATCCTGCATAGAAAAGTATTGTTAAAGATAAATTGAATCCTCTTGGCAGATGTTTCACTCACGTTTGTGAGATCTGAAAGAATGTCTGCCCTCATCAGCAATGGGCTATCCGCCCTATTCTTCAGAAACAAGGAAGAAGGATTATTTCTGATTTTTTAGCCTGGACCATTTCTCACCCTAGGCCATTCTTCCTACACTAATTAAAGTGCACCCTGGACAGAATGTATAAACCCTAAGAAATGTTTGGACCATTCCTCATCCTAGGCCATTCCTCCAACACTAAACAAAGTGTAACCTGGAGAGAATGAGTCTTCCCTAAGGAATGACTGTCCCTGATTGCTGAGCCTGGACTATTCCCCACCCTGGGCCATTCCTTTGACACTGAACAAGGTGTAACCTGGAGACAATGAGTCTGCCCTAGAGGAATAACTGTCCGGACCATTCCCCACCCTGGGCCATTCCTCCGACACTAAACAAAGTGTAACCTGGAGAGAATGTATAACCCTCGAGGAATGTCTATCCTGCATCAACCTCCAAAACGGACCATTCTTCGAAACTACTCACAACTATGAACTTTGAAGGAATGATTGCCCAGTGAGGCGAACCATTCTACTTGACCACTACTCAGAGTGACTGCCAAGAAGAATGACTCTCCTAGAACACTCCCCATGTTAACCACAATGGGAAGTCGATGTCTATGATACATCAGCAATCAGTCTGCCTCCCATGTTAACTACAATGAGAAGCCATTGTCTGTCAGAAATCTCAATCCACTTTCCGAACAGGAAAGCATCTGTCCAATCTAGACTATTTTTCAATTACAAAGATAAATAATATTTTCAGTGCTCCCTCCTAACTGGAGAGTTATTTCAATCGCAAAAATAAATGGTTTTCGTATCTTCTTTGGAGAATCTTCTCTTCTGGCTAAGAGAGTTATTTCCACGAGATCTAGCTTGTGTGCGCAAACTCTTTCATCTTGGATAGAAGCTTTACCAAAATGTATGCTTATCTGCTCATCTGCGGAGATATGTATTGGAGAATCAAATCTCCTTTCTGGACTTCATCATGGATAGTGTAATGCTTGTACTTTAGTCTGGAACACTGTGAAGGTTTCATGTAGATCTGAACAATAGAGTATAGTTGGAGAACTAGATCATATCCATGTGGCACTTCTTCTGTCATCATGAGATCTGATCTTCTGAGTAGTCATCTTTATGTTATAGGAAATCTTCACCACGCTTCTGTTGTGCACAGTGTTGAAATAATGTAACTGCGAAGAGCATTCTTATTATTATTTTGTTATTGGATTAAATCCCCATTGTGGATTAATCATGTTATTATTATTATTGGATTAAATCCCCATTGAGGATTAATCATGTCATTATAATTATTATTGTTATTRGATTAATCCCCATTGAGGATTAATCATGTCGGTAATTGTATAAGGACCAAATCCCCTTTTGCGGATTGGTCATCGGACAATTACAAAGTGCAGAATAAGAAGTCGGCCCCAGCAGTTATAATGGAAGAACCAGAATTAATTAAAGGT
This sequence comes from Picea engelmannii, assembly GCA_009831015.1. Taxonomy (NCBI): domain Eukaryota; kingdom Viridiplantae; phylum Streptophyta; class Pinopsida; order Pinales; family Pinaceae; genus Picea; species Picea engelmannii. The sequence goes on along the minus strand of ML837113.1, from coordinate 59,617 downwards.
GGGTTTACCCACCCAGAGTGAGAGGTCAGCCCTGCCAGATTATGACCTTTCACACGTGCCAGTTTGATATAAATAAGAGGCTAGTGCCTCACTTCTAACACACACTTCACTTGCTCATGATCTTATGAGGCAAGCTAAAATTACAAGTTGGTGAGAGAAGAAGAAGGGTGGTGCATCTCTTGAGGAGGACACTTTCTGTATTGGTTGAGTTATCTCTTGAACATTGTATGAGCTATTTATGATCAGGAAGTTTTTGCTGGGTTTTCTTCCCCTAGAGGGTTTCCCAGGATAAATGTTGTGTCTCTTGTGGATGTG
>ML837113.1:24690-44362 GCA_009831015.1 Picea engelmannii | reverse complement strand
CCACTGCCAGTGTTCTTGATCCAAGTAAAAAACCCCTAAATGGAGTTTGGTCTCATCATCCAAAATATCATGAAGGGAGAAGTATTCTTCCATTTTAGAAACCCACCTTGTTGGGTTGGATCCATCAAATTTATGCATGTCAATTTTGTAAATTTTTAGACCCCAACCCTGTTTCAGTCTCGCTAATTTTTCAGCCAATGTTTAATGCCCAAACCCAGTTTTATATCAACAAATAAAACTTAGCAGAAAATTAATTTCAGAACTGAAACATGAGAATTCTGAACTTCGTTTATAACGCAAAAATAAAATATCAGCAGCACATAAAACTCAGAAAATTATAGACACGGATATTTTCGGTCTAACATCGACCCTGGAAAAACCCACAAGGGGAAAACCAGTGAGAGAGGGAGATTTTTATTATTTAGGAGCTTCAGAGAATTCTGTTACAACATATTCATCTTCAGAAATTTAAATGACAAACTTATCTCGATAACCGTGCCAAGTCTTCACACAGAAAATAAGTCGAATTCCTCAAAACTCTTTCCAGAATTTTCTGCAATAAATTGTAGGTGTGCTCCTCGATTTTTGTGCCTCCAAACTACTGTATGGATGCCTCGAAATATGTGCCAATAGATTCAGCAATTTTTTGGGTGCATTAATGGATGTACGGCTGCCTTGAAAACCGTGCCAAACTTTTCAGAAAAAAACCACACAGCAACCTGCCTCGATTTTTGTGCCAAGAAAGGACTATACTGACCTGTACAAAATCTGTACGGTATGGACTGAGTATGGTTCTCTGTCCCTCCTTGAAATCTGTGCCAAAGTACGACTGTACAGACTGGTAAAATCTGTATTGTACAGACAGAATTAAATGATGTATGTTGTCTCGATTTTTGTGCACACAAGTGACTGTACAGACCTCAAAATCCGTGTTGTACAGTCTCCTGTGTATGCTGAACCTTTTCCTCGATTTTTGTGCTATTACTCTACCTTGGAATGGATGCCCTAGCTCTCAGAAATGGTTGCTCTCTTGCTGCTCAAAAATGCTCTCTCTCTTGCTCTCTCAATAATGAACCAACAACCCAACAATGGGTGTGCCCTCCAACCCTAATCGACCTCATGAGGTAGGTGAGGAATTTTCTAATCCAATGGCTGAGATTAGATTAGATGTGTAGCTGAGATTTGATGTCTCTTCATTCACCCTCACTAAAGTCATAAAGTCACCTTTTAATTTGCATCTCACAAATTAAATGACTAGGGACTACATTAGGCACTTTCTCACCCCTTAGGCGCCTAGGGATGAGAAACACTTGCCTAGATACTTTATTTAATTAAAAATTTAACACTCCCTCTTACCAAGGAAAATGTTACTCACCACTCCAAGCTTCTCCCTGAAAAATACAAACTTGCCTATGCCTAATGCCTTGGTGAGTATGTCTGCAACCTGCTCCTCTGTAGATATGTACTGTAGCTCCACAACTCCTCTCTAAACATAGTCACGGATGAACTGATAACGAATCTCGATATGCTTAGACCAATCATGAAAAACTGGATTCTCTGAGAGTTTAATGCAACTATGATTATCACAGTAAATCACAGTAGGCCTCAACTGCACACCGAACAATCCCACCATCACCTTGCGAAGCCAAAGGGCCTCACAACTGGCCTGACTAGCTGCCATATACTCAGCCTCTGTAGAACTCAAAGCCACTGACTTTTGTTTTCGACTGAACCAAGACACAACTGTTGATCCCAATCTAAAACAGCACCCTGGAGTGCTTTTCCTGTCACTGACACATCCTGTCCAATCCGAGTCTGTATAACCAATCAGACGAACTCCATCTCCTCTTTGATAGTCCAAACCATAATATACCGTACCACAAAGATACATGAGCACATGTTTTGCTGCCACCCAGTGCACTCTCCTAGGCTCCACCATGAACTGACTGAGAGTGTTGACAGCAAAACAAATATTTAGCCTAGTATTGACCAAATACATCAATGGCCCGATCAACTAACGATACAAAGTGGAATCCACCAACTGTGACTCAGAAGCATGAAGCTTCTTCCAGTTGGTAATCATGGGAGTGGTCATGGGCATGCTATCCCCCATCTGAAATATACTCAGAATGTCACACACATACTTCCCCTGTCCCAGGAAGATGTGTCCAGGCTCCTGCCAAACCTCCAATCCCAAAAAGTAATGCATCAGTCAAATGTCATTTATCTCGAACTCTGAAGCAAGGCTCTCCTTGCAGCTGTTGATGAGTCTCTCTGCCCCTGTAATGAAAATATCATCCACATATAGTAGAAGAATGAGAGGATCCTCTCCAACCACAATGAAGTATAGGTTGGGATCCGCCTCACTCTTCTCAAAACCCAATTGTTGCAAATAGGCATCTATCCTCGAATACCAAGCTCTGGGAGCTTGTTTCATCCCATACAATTCCTTCTTCAATGTACACACATGAGATTCTCTCCCATGCACCTCAAATCCCAATGGTTGCTCAATATACACCTCCTCCTCAATATGACCATTCAAAAATGCAGTATTCACATCCATCTGGTGGATCTTCCAACCCATCTCTGCTGCAATGGAGATCACTGCCCTGATCGAAGTGTATCTAGCAACCGACGCAAAGGTCTCATCATAGTCGAATCCCTCAACCTGTGAAAACCCTCGAGCCACAAAGCGAGCTTTGTACTTCTCAATGCTTCCATATTCAGAATTCTTTAGTTTATAGAGCCACCTGGAAGTCACCACTGACTTCCCCTCAGGTCTAGGAACAACTTCCCAGACATCGTTCTTCATGATGGAATTGTACTCTTCCATCATGGCATCTCTCCATACCTATCTACTAGTGGCCTCCTCAAAAGAGGAAGGCTTAGACTCTTGAATACTGCTCACCATCGTGATGTAGCTGCAAAACCTCTCGGGAGGTTTACTCTCCCTCACTACCTATCTTTGATTCCCCACTGAACCCTGTGCCTCTCTCAAAGTGTCCTGAAGCCACTTGGGCTTCCTCCTCTCTGAAGTAGTGTCCAGTGGAGGGGACTCTCCCTGCTCAACCCCATCTCATGAAGATAATGATCCTGAAGTAGACTCTGAAGTACCTGATCCTATAACCAGTGGACCAATAGCCTGCGAACCTGAAACCTGTGGCCCTATCACCTGTGAACCTGTCGTCCCCGAAACTGGTGGCTCCGAACTCTGTGTCACTGTAGTCTGCTGCAGAATCACCTTAATCTATGGTGAATACTGCTCACCCTTCTCTTTCCCTCTAGACTTCCTAAAGGCTTCGTCCTCCTCAAATCTTACATCCCTCCTCAAGACAGTCTTCCTCAAGGAAGTAAGGTATATACGGAAAGCCTTTGAAGTCTCACTGTACCCAACAAAGATCCCTCTCTCTATCGTGGGATCCAGCTTTGTCCTCTTCTCAGAAGGGACATATGAAAATGTGATGCACCCAATAATATGAAGGTGCCCCACCTCAGGCTTCTTCCCAGAGAAATCCTCATTAGGAGTCATGCTCCCCACAGCCTTGTGAGGACTCCTATTCTGCAGATAAATTGTAGTGTAGCATGCCTTAGCCCATAGAAATAGTGGCATCCCTTGATCATGTAACATGGCTCTTACAGCCCCAACAATGGCCATGTTCTTCCTCTCTTCAACCCCATTCTGTTGCGGGTTGGAAGGAACAGTCAACTCCCTCCTGATGCCCTCTCCTGCACAGAAGTCCATGAACTCCTTGGAGATATACTCACCCCCATTGTCCGATCTCAGGACTTTGATTTTCTTCCCTGTCTAGTTCTCCACAAGAGCTTTGAACTCTTGGAACCCACTGAAGACCTGTCCTTTGGTCTTCATGAAGAAAATCCAGGACTTCCAAGAGAAGTCATCAATGAATACAACATAGTATAGGGAACCAGTCAATGATGTCGAAGACATCGGGCCACATACATCTAAATGTATAAGATCAAGTTTCCCTGTTGCTCTACTGTCACTACTCGGAAAAGCAGTCTTGGTGTACTTTCCCAAAGCACACCCCTTGCACAACTCATGGTGCTCTGAACTGAAATCCGGAACTCCTGTCACCATCTCCCTCATAACTCTCAAAGCCCCATGGTGAAAATGTGCCATCCTCCTGTGCCATAGCTCACGTAGGTCACTGCTGTTGCTGATAGTATGAATCAATTCTCTCACTAGCTGGAACAAAAACTTGTTCAACCTCTCATGTCTAGTACCAATCACTTTGGCCGAAGTGATGCTAGACCCTCTGGGGAAAAGAAGCACATGCCCATCATGGAACAAGACCACATAGCCCTTCTCCTCAATAGTAGAAACTAACACTAAGTTCTTCTTCAAGCCCAGAACATATAGAACCTCTGCCAAAGTCAAGGGAGGTAAAGACTCCCTACTAAATGAAATTGTCCCACTACCAACCACCTTGACCTCCCGGTCATCTCCAAGAACTACCTCAACATTCCCCGTCTCTGTGAGGTCTTTCAAGTGCTCACAAACCCCTATCATATGGCGAGAGGCACCACTGGAAATATACCAAGTATCTGTATGAGTGGTCCTCGTGGATAGACACACAATCAAGGAAAATTCCTTATCAAACTTGGTGGAAAACTCTTCCACCTCTGTTGAAGCTGTTGTTTGTTTCTTCTTCTTGTTTGGACACTGACCTGCATAGTGCCCAAACTTATGGCATGCAAAGCACTTGAATTTTCTCGTGTCTTTCTTCCCTTCAGCCTTGGGCTTGTGTCCTCCCTTTGGACCCTTTTTGAACTTCTTCTTTCTAGTGGTAGCAAGAGCCACATTCTCCTCCTCATGACCTGTAGATGAGATGCCATGTACATAACCTCTTCGGGTCTCCTCCTGAACAAATTCATCCCAAAGACGTTCCCAACCGGGAAGCTTCTCCCTAGCAACGATGCCCTCCACAAAAACAGCCCATTGTTTGGAAACTCCATTCAATGTTTTTCTCACAAGATCGTTGTCAACTTTGGCTTCCCCCACAGCTCCAAGCTCATCCCTCACCTGTGTCAATCTAGTAAGGTATGTGACCACATTTTCATCCTTTGTCATTTTTACGCTCTTTAGTTTTTCCCTCAAAACCATTTTTTGGTTCTCATTTGTACTCTGGTACAATTTAGTCAAAGACTCCCACATCTCATAGGCATGTGTCTTCCCCATCAAGTGAGGAATTAAATGATCCTTGATGGCATCAAGAATAAACCTCTCAGCCTTGATACTCTTCTTAGTGTAAGCTACAAGAAGAGTAGCATCAGTAGGTACCACAATAGGATGAGTAGTGGTATTTTCCACAATGTCCCACAACTCGTTTTCTTGCAAAAGCAAGATCATCCTCTCCTTCCAAGCACCAAAATTTGTTGCCCCATCAGGTCTATCCTCAACTCTCAAACCTGTAGCCATTGACCCTTTTCTGCTGAAAATAATAAATTCAAAATCTTCCCTGTGAAGTGACTGATGTCCCAAGTTTCTGACTGCTGAAATTTATGCTTCCTTTCAACTCAGCTCTGATACCATGTAAATTTTCAGACCCCAACCCAATTTCAGTCTCGCTAATTTTTCAGCCAATGTTTAATGCCCAAACCCAGTTCTATATCAGCAAATAAAACTTAGCAGAAAAATAATTTCATAATTGAAACATGAGGATTCTGAACTTCGTTTATAACGCAGAAATAAAATATCAGCAGCACATAAAACTCAGAAAATTATAGACACGGATATTTTCGGTTTAACATCGACCGTAGAGAAAACCCACAAGGGAAAAACCAATAAGAGAGGGAGATTTTTATTATTTAGGAGCTTTAGAGAATTCTATTACAGCATATTCATCTTCAGAAATTTAAATGACAAACTTATCTTGATAACCGTGCCAAGTCTTCACACAGGAAATAAGCCGAACTCCTCAAAATTATTTCCAGAATTTTCTACAACAAATTGCAAGCCTTCTCCTCGATTTGTGTGCCTCCAAACTGTTGTACATATGCCTCAAAATACATGCCAATAACTTCAACAATTTTCTAGGTGCATTAATGGTTGTATGTCTACCTTGAAAACCATGCCAAACTTTCCAGAAAAACCACACAGCAATCTGCCTCGATTTATTTGCCAAGAAAGGACTGTACGAACCTGTACGAAATTCGTACGGTACGGCCTGAGTATGATTTTATGTCCCTCCTCAAAATCTGTGCCAAAGTACGGTTTACGAACTGGTAAAATTTGTGTCATACGGACAGAATTAAATGTTGTCTGTTGTCTCGATTTATGTGCACACAAGTCACTGTATGGACCTAGAAATCAGCGTTGTACGGTCTCTTGTGCATGTTGAACCTTTGCCTCGATTTTTGTGCTATTATTCTACCTTGGAATGCATGCCCTAGATCTTAGAAATGGTTTCTCTCTTGCTACTCGAAAATGCTCTCTCTCTTGTTCTCTCAACAATGAACAAACAACCCAATAATGGGTGCGCCCTCCAACCCTAATCGACCTCATGAGGTAGGTGAGGAGTTTTCTAATCCAATGGATGAGATTAGATTAGGTGTGTGGATGAGATTTGATGTCTCTTCATTCACCCTCACTAAAGTCATAAAGTCACCTTTTAATTTGCATCTCGCAAATTAAATGACTAGGGCCCACATTAGGCACTTTCTCACCCCTTAGGTGCCTAGGGATGAGAAACACTTGCCTAGGTACTTTATTTAATTAAAAATTTAACAAAATTTGGGCACCTTATTGCTAGAGTGGGGAGAACCCCAATGGGAGAGAAATGAATGATTAAGCTCATAATGGGAGGCTTGAAGGTCCTCTGGATTGGTCTCACCATTCTTACCCTTGAGTATGTACTAAATGGCTGCTTGGATGACTTCTTGTAATGTTGTTCTTATGGAAGCTTGGACTTGTGTGTTGAGGGTGTCAATTTTGTGTTCTAGGTTGAACACCTTAGACTCCAAGTCTTCTTGGGTCTAAGAGTGGGTGGTCGACATTGGGGCAGCTTAGGCAACAGACGAGGGATCGAGACGGAAAATATGGGCCAAAAAAATGATAGGTACCAGGTTGATCAGGACAAATAGAGGATTGCAATGGAATAGGTCGCAAATAAGGGTGTCCCGGAAAGGGTTGGGTCCACGAAAAAAAAAGGTTAAAAATTGAAGGGTACCACTACGATCAAAATGAAGAGAGGAATCTAATGGACTAAGTCACAAATAAGGGTGCACTCAGGCCCCAAACTTTTTTTTTCACTCTTGCGGAGTTATACTCCAACCTGAATACTTCTGCGGTGGCAAAATTCCCAAATTCTCAATAATAAAAAAATGTCGGCAGGGAGTGTTTCTACAATGAAAAATTTAGAAGGGGGCAAGTTGCACTGCAATAGATTAGTTGTTTCCATCCCAAGGGTTGGGGTTTGTAGGGTATCTACATGCAATGGTTTTCCCTATACTCTAGCACTCTTATATACATGTGGGGTCAAACAGTAGTACTCGGCCTAATATCTCAGGGCACCAAATAAGGAGGCTAGACCATACCCTTAGCCATACTACCCGATTACCCAGGTACTGGAGAGTATCTTCCCGATTGTTATTCTCGATGACACTATAGTAGTCAAGTGACCAATTGGTTTATCTACAGAGGGATTCAGGATATCTAGGTCAATCTAAATATAGGTGTTGTCTAATGTGCTACCATTTGAAGGGGTACCAACAAGGGCTACAAGGGTGACCAACAATGTGTGCTTAAATATCGCTTGTAGTTATTGCATGTATGATTCCCTGACCGTGGGTTTATGCATGGAACGATAGATCTCTATAGCTTAAAGATGTCAGAATATGTCTCTACCCTGAAAACATTTACCCCGCAAATTCTACCTAAGAAGGAGCTCTGATACCACTTGGAATATACCAAATGAATTATAGTATGCAGAATAGAAATATTTAGCAAGCAATAATGGAAAAAAAATATTAAAGATAGAACAATACTAGAATAACACCAGAAAGAGCACCTTTATTAAAGATAGTAATGTTCACTTGCCTTTTCGAGGAGGAAACCTCCAGCAGAGCAGAGCTCTATTACAATAATCTCCAAGACAAAATTATCCAATACCTCCTACTCTTATTTATACTAACTTTACCTTCTAAGGAAACTTCTAGAGGAAGATCTTTCTAGAAGAGAAATCTTTTATTAGGTCTTCTTACATTGACTTATTCTCCTTTATTTAATAGGCCTTATTAACTAATGTCGGCCTTTATTACATAGAAAACATATCCTACTAACTAATGACCTGTGAAGAGGGGTTGGGATCAGATCATAACAGTCAGGGGTTATAAGGGTTTCATGGGTCAGGGCATAAGGAATATGGGTTATAGAAGTTAGGGATTTATGTGTTATAAGGGTAAGGGGGTTAAGGGTAATAAATATAATTTGTTGTTAATGATGATGATGACGATGGAAATGACTACAACGATGACAATGTATACTACGATGATGATGATGATAATGAGAATGATGATGGATTGTCATCCTCATCATCACTATTAGCATAGTCATCATCATCGACATCATCATCGGCATCATCATTATCATCATCGTCGTCATTATCATCCTCATCATCATCATTGGCATCATCATCATCATCATTAACACCAAATTATCGACATCCAAAATCTTATCCAATGAAGACTTTATATGTTGTCAAGAATACAACTATTAGTAGTTAATATTTGTTAAAAGTATTATGGTTTTAAGTATTTTACAAGTGAGGGAATATAGTGTTGTATATTATATGAGTCAATTATTAGGGTTTATAAAGGTATATAAATTATGAATTGTAAGGGTTATGGGTTATAATGTTTAGCAATTAAGGGTTATAGGGGTTAAGGATTATATGTGTTAGGGTATAAGGATTCTAAGGGTTAGGGGTTGGGCTTGATGGGTGACATAGGTTACATGGGTAAGATATTATAACATAAAGGTTAGGGTTTATAGGTGTAATGGTTTTACAATGGGTCATCGGTGTTAATGATTAGATGTGATAATAGTTAAAGTGGTTAGGGAAAATAGGGATTGTAAGAGTTATAATTTAAAATGGGTTATGCAGGTCATGAATTATTTGGGTTAAAGGATATAGATATTAATATTACATATTATAAGGGTTACAGTATCAAGGATTACTTGGGTTATGTATTTGGGTTAGAGGATATAGATATTAGTATTACATGTTATAAGGGTTATAATATAAGGGATTACTTGGGTTATGAGTGTTGATGATAAATGGTTAGTGATATAGATTTTAGGGATCATATATTAAGGGTTAAAGGTTATTTAAATTAAGAGTTATAAAAGTTAGGGGTTATATAAATTAGGTATTTTAAGGGTTACAAGTCATAGGTGTTATAGGTGTTAGAAATTGGGTTCAACCCTTCCCGCGAGTTTTGCGACATGGGTTAACCCCCTCTTGTGGATCCTAACTTCGACAATTGTGGTAGAGAATAACGGCTGTAGTTTTTTTTCTAATGACAATCATAGTCCAACAAATGGTATCAGAGCGTGATCCAGGTGGATATTAGTGGCCACCCACCTATTCCAACTGGCTCATCTTGATAGTTTTTAGTTCAACATGTTCTTCTGTAATTATTTTTAATTGTAGGTTCTACACTTCTGGGGCTGTCTAAAGCCCTACACATCTTCCAAGTGGAGATTGGTGGCCTCCCACCTAATCCAACTAGCTTATTTTAGAAGTTTACATATCAATACATCTTTATGTACTTTCAGGGCCGTTTTGGGGCCCTAAACAATGTTTTTTTGTCTTCCCACAATCAATCTATTGACAAAGTCAGCGTTTGACAACATTATGTGTATTTCTCGAAAATACCTTTCCAACGGGCTATCACGCGCCTAAAATGGAGGTCGTATGCAAAAGTTACAACCACGGCAAGTTGAGGTATCAACTTACCCATTGGGGCCCACATAACTTTTGGTGTTTAATCTCCTAGGGTTAGTTTTTTGGATGGCTAGGGTTTTGGAATTTATGAGTAATGTTAAAAAGGCCTCTAGAGCCTCATTGTAATCATTTTTCTCAGACAGATGCGCGTAGCAGCCACATCTCTTCTCAAAGATAGCTACCACCATTCAAGCAAGTTGTTTTCAGTTCTATAGTTTTACAGTTTAAGCCTATTTTATTCATTCAATAGAAGTTATTTTTCATTAGATATTTGGTTTTGTTCTTCGTATCTCAGTGTTATTGTATTCATTCTATTATTTATTTCGTTCCGCTCATAACTCTGGATCAGTGGTATCATAGTGGTCTGGTCTTCATTTATTTTTCTTTGTACATGTCCCTGACTTTATCTGGGTACAAGAAGTTGGGACTCGAACCAGTCGAGCCTTTGCAAGATCAATCGCACCGAGCCCGACAAAAAATCATGGGGGACGAGAAGAAATATGATGGAGCAGGAGATCATTTTAAACTATTGCTCGAGGAAGCACTTTCACGACAAAGGAATGAAATGATGGATAACTTTGCACAGGTGCTTCAGGGGTTTCCCACAGGAGACACATATTCATCAAGCGACCATGCAACCTCCTTCAAGGTACAAGTAAAATTTGATATTCCATTATTTGAAGGACTGATAGATGTGGATGTTGTAGATAAATGGTTGAATCTGCTCAAAGGGTATTTTTCGGTCCACAATTTTTCCGACAGGGAAAATATTACCGTTGCACTCCTCAAGGCCTTGGCCCATGTTAAGGACAGGTGGTATACTTACTCTGAGCAAAGGGCCATAGAGGAATCTGCAATATTTGCAGTCACCCCTACATGGGATTCCTTTAGGGATTCCATTAAAGAAAAATACTACCATGTTGGAAGCTACGAGGACCAGTACACAAGATGGACCATGCTGCGTCAAGAAAGGGACCAGTGTACCAGGTTTCACAAATATTTTCCATACCTTATGCACCAAATTGGGTATCAAATACTTTGAACGACATCTGGTGCTCAAATATTGTGGTTGTTTGCATAGATACATTCAAACATAAATGGAGTTTCTAGACATCGCATCATTAGGTGTGGCTTATAGATATGTTGTCAAGATTGAACAAAAATTTAAGCAAAAGAGGCAAGAGTTTGGATTTGAAAATTCCTCATAGTCGAAGCAAGGAAAAGGTGGCCCCAACCCATAACACAAGCGACATAGCAAAGATGGCCACTCTCAGGACAACCAGTCCAAGCTGCAACCCAAGAAGGGTAATGAGAAGTCGAAGAAGGACACAGGAAAGTGGTGTGAATACCATAAAATCTCTTGGCACAACATCGATGAATGTCACTCCAAGAAGTCATTGGTGGTCGAGATGAAAGCTTCCAAGTTAGAGGCAGATTCAGACTCTGAATCAAATACAAAAGGAGGGAAGCAGATTATCGATGTTGAACCTAGTGCCACTATCGTTACCACCAAAGTCTATCCAAGAGAACCAGAAGAACCAGAGGAAGGGGAATGCCTCTTTCACTCACATATGTGGGTAAAGGGGGCTCTTCTTCATTTCATTGTCGATAGCGGTAGTCAGAAGAACCTGATCTCAACAGAGGTTGTCACTCAACTGGACCTGTCGATGACACCGCACCTGCAAACCTACACCATCGGCTAGCTTCACCAAGGAAGATATCTTCGCTTCAGCCAACAGTGTCGTCTTCCCTACGACATCAAGCCCTTCAAAGATGAGGTATTGTGTGATATTTCTCCCCTTGAAGTTTGTTATGTTCTTTTAGGAAAACCATATTTGTGGAAGCAACATGTTGTGTATGAGTCTAGACTCCGTAGTGTTATTATTACTTTGGGTAGACAATTATACATGATACCAGAGGTAGGATCGCCTACCGCTATTTCTTTAATCTCTGTTAAGCAATGCAGTAAGGTCATTTCATGGACTGGGAAGTTTGTCTTCTTTGTGATCTATGCTCATAGTAAGAACAAGGTTGTCACCACATATGTGACCTCTACACAAAGCCTCTCTTTGTAGCATAAGAAAGTGGACGAGATCGTGGAAGAGTACATAGACATCTTCTCCTCACCCACCAAGGTACTAACGCACTGCCAAGTCAAGCATTCAATTGATCTAACCCTCAGTCCACCTCTGCCTAATGGACCAGTCTATCGTCACTTGTTGATGGAAAATGATGAAATCATGTGTCAGAATCAAGAGTTGCTTCAAAAGGTGCACATCGGACCCAACTCCTCCCCTTATGGAAGCTCGATTGTACTGGTGCAAAAGAAAGACAGGGGACCTCCTTTACCAACTCAAGGGGGGAAAGTTTTTCAGCAAAATTGATCCAAATTTTGGCTACTACTAGGTTCCCATCGAACCGACTGATGTATGGAAGACAACTTTCAAATCTAAAGAAGGTCTCTTCGAATGGTTGGTCATGCCCTTTGGCTTAACAAATGCACCAAAAAATTTCATGAGGTTGATGAATGATGTATTGAGACCCTTCACCTACTCTTTTGTGGTGATATATCTAGATGACATTCTCATCTTCAGCAAAACTTGGGAGGAGCACATGCAGCATATTCAACAGGCTTTGAGCACTCTGTGGCAGCACAAGCTATATGCCAGCTTGGAAAAATGCTCCTTTGGCATGAACATGGTCCAATACTTGGGCTACATTGTTTATGAGCATGGGCTACATGTGGATACAGCTAAGATCCAAGTCATCTATGATTAGCCAGCCCCGACCATACCAACCGAGCTTCGGAGCTTCTTTGGAATTGCCAAATTATATCGACGGTTCGTGTTGGGATTCTCCCATATTGCATGGCCCCTCAACCAAGTGACCAAGGGCGGTGGCACAGAAAAAATTTCATGGCGTACGACACAACAACGAGCATTTGATGATTTGAAACATCGTTTGTGCTCAGCTCTAGTACTCTCCTTACCCGATCTACAACAATTGTTCGAGATTGAGACTGATGCACCGACTATGTTGTAGGCGCAATTCTCACTCAACACGGTCATTCAGTAGCATACCATAGTGAGACTCTCTCACACACCATCCATAAATACCCCACCTATGACAAGGAAATGTATTCCATTGTACAAGCCTGTTGTCAATGGAAACATTACATTCTGGTAAAGGAAACAATCATCCACATTGATCACAAGCCTTTGTAGTTCATACAGACACAAGGGAAGTTGCATAACGACCTCCATCAAAAGGTGTCCACATACCTGCAGTAGTTCCATATCAACATCAAGTATAATATAGGGAGCACAAATCGTGTCGTTTACTGCCTCAGTCGACCTCTCATGGCTGCACTCACCATCGTGCTCCATTTCTGTGGGCATGAGGCATCTGAGTGGCCCCAACTTTATCAGCGAGATTCTGAATTTGTCACCACCTATCAACTCTTGGGTATAGGCGCGAATGTCACCAATTTTCACATTTAGGATGAACTGTTATGCCATTTGGGCCACCTCTTTGTTCCTGCAAGTGAGCATGCAAGGATAATTTGGGAGGCTCACTACAGTTGGATGGCAGGACATTTTGGCATGGAGAAAACTGTGGTCGTTCTACATAAACATTTTTATTTCCCAAAACTTCCACAGGACGTCAACAAGTATATCATATCTTGCACTTCACGTGCCATTTCCAAGCCAACCATCAAGAAGCAAGGCTTATACACCCCTCTTCCTACTCTCAAGAGTCCTTGGGAATCCATCTCGATGGATTACATGTATGGCCTTCCATCCACCAAGCAAGGCAATGATTGCATATTTGTGGTGGTTGATTGGTTTTTGAAGATGGCCTTTCTCACAGCCTGCAAGAAGAGCATCAAAGCGACAGATACTGCCAAACTCTTCTTTGAATGAGTGTGGGTCCATTTTGGGATACCATGGACCATCATCTCCAATTGAGACATCAGGTTTCTCAACATATTTTGGTCGAGTCTCTAGTCACTGTTCGACACTAAGCTCACTAAATCCACTACCTTCCACCCTCAAACCGATGGCCAAACAGAGGTCATCAATCAGATAATTGTGCACATCATGCACATGTATAACTCTAAACATCCACGTACATGGGATGAGAGTCTTCCCTATATTCAACACATCTACAAAAAGGATCTCCATAACTCCACCATCCATAACCCATTTCAGATGGGACTGGGATTCCAACCCTTGGGTCCCATTTATGTTGCACTACCTCATGCAACCACATAGATAAAATCTTACCATGTTTATTTTGAGGTCGACAAAGTGACTAGATTCATTGAGCAGATTCAACACATCTGCCAACAGGTCCATGATATTTTTCATAAAGCCAAAGCTAAGTACAAGCAGCGCCATGATCAACATCGGGTATCTCACAAGTTTCAGGTGGGAGACAAGGTCTGGTTACATTTGTAGAAAGAGCGCCTTACAGGGCCCCATCGAAATATTAGTCCACTTCTCTATGGGCCTTACACTATCACCAAGGCTATGGGTGACAATGCTTTTGAGCTCAACACTCCCCCCTTCCCTGTCTTGCACCCAGTGTTCAATGTAAACCTCCTCCTATCATATTTTCCACCATTATTGGACACCTCAAAGATCGCAGAACAGTTGACATCAACAGAGTTCAACCCTGACTACATGGAACAGCATGGAACATGCATTCACTTATCAGATAGTGGACAGACAGGTCAAGGGCACTCGCCAACAGAGGATCCAGCTTTATCGGGTTGTCAAGGTAGGGAAACTCCTACACCAAGGCAAGTGTCTTGGCCGGGGCCAAATTCAACAAAATTTCCTCACCTAATGGGGGCACTCAATGCAATGGAGACCATTGCTTCCTAAGGGGGGAGGACTGATCCAGGTGGATATTGGTGGCCACCCACCTATTCCAACTGACTCATCTTGACAGTTTTTAGTTCAACACGTTCTTATGTAATTCTTTGTAATTGTGGGTTCTACACTTATGGGGATGTCTAAGCCCTAAAAAACTTTGAGGTTGAGTTTGGTGGCCTCCCACCTAATCCAACTGACTTATTTTAGAAGTTTTCATGTCAGTACATCTTTCTATACTTCTAGGGTCGTTTTGGGGCCCTAAACAATGTTTTTTTTGGCTTGCCACAGTCAAACTATAGACAAAGTCAAAGTTTGAGGGCATAATGTGTATTTCTCGAAAAGACCTTTCCAACGGGCTATCATGCACCTAAAATGAAGGTTGTATGCAAAATTTACAACCCCGTGAAGTTGAGGTACCAACTTACCCATCGGGGCCCATATATTTTTTGGTGTTTCATCTCCTAGGGTTAGTTTTTTGGATGTCTAGGGTTTTGGAATTCATGAGTAATGTTAAAAAGGCCTTTGGAGCCTCATTGTAATCATTCTACACATCCAGATGTGTGTAGCAGCCACATCTCTTCTCAGAGATAGCTACCACCATTCGAGCAAGTTGTTTTCAGTTCTGCAGTTTTACAGTTTCAACCTATTTTATTCATCCAATAGAAGTTATTGTTCATTGGATATCTGTTGTTGTTCTTCGTATCTCTTTGTTATTGTATTCAGTCTGTTATTTATTTCGTTTCGTTCATAAATCTGGATCAGAACGATAGGTCTTGAGTTCGAAATTTGCCCGACACGCGTTGGGGGGAGATTTTTGGGCATTGGGTTCAATGCTTATCGCGAGTTTCGCAATATGGGCTAAGCCCCTCTCATGGATCCTAACTCCGATGATTGTGGTGGAGACTAACACTTGGGAGTTTTGGTCTAACATCAATCGTAGTCCAACAATAGGGATTAAGGGTTACAAGATATGTTAACATGATAACCGAGATACTTAAGGTTATATCTCTAATTAGGTTATCAGGGTTAGTTATAATGCCCAATGACTATGTTTTATGCTAATTATGGGTTATAGAGGTTAAGAGTTAGGGGTGATAGGTGTAATAAAATTTAGGGGTTATAAGATTAGGGTAAATAAGAGATATAGTTGGTAGGGGATTGTATGGAGGTTACACATTAACTATCATAGTGATTATAAGGGCTTGAAATGATAAGCCAAATAAGAATTATATGGGTTAGAGGATATTGGAATTATAACAGTTATGAACTGTGGAATATGAGTTATACATATTAAGGACTATATAAGCTATAAGATTAAGAGTTATAGAGGTTTTCATTATATGGCTTTGAGATTAAATCAAAAGGTTAGGTGATACAAAGGTTATGGTGCTAAATGATTATAAGGATTACGAGTTATATTGACTAGGGTTATAAGAACTACTGATCTGGGGGTATAAAATACTCATTGGTCAAAAAACATTTCCACAAATGTTGATTAATCAATGTTAGGTATATTGATAGACTCTAAATTGTGATTATGGAATCTTAACATCAATTAAGAGATGTACTAAACAACGCTTAACCAACATTATTCTTTTAATGTTGGTTAAACAATGTTTGTCGAGGGAAAAAAGTAAAGAAAAAACAAGACAAACGTCACCCATTTCCATTGTTTCTTTTTATTAAAAATGTTTTTTTCTAAGAAACATCAATTCAAATGTTGGATTTTGACCCCAAATGTAGTAGTGATGTGCGTTGATAAAAGAGAGATGTTATCATCGTCCCACTAGGATTCAATTCTCCCGAGTGATATGTTCACCTCTCATGGGCCAATGCATCTCCTTAAGGGGGTTGTTTAATGTAGATGAGGCTAGATGCAAGTTCTAAGTGTATTTGGTAAACTAGATACTCCTAGTGACTATTAATTTCTAAATGTATTTGCTAAACTAGATACTCCTAGTCACTATTAATTTCTAAGTGTATTTGCTAAACTAGATACTCCTAGTCACTATTAATTAATTACTCCTAGTCACTATTAATTAGTTAAAGAGGTGATTTTGCATCTTGTGAAACACTTCTATTATAATGTTCATAAAAAAACATTTCAACAAAAATAAAAAATAAAAATCTAATAATAGTAATTTATTTGTGTCCATAAAAATCATTTGAAAAAATAGAAAACCAAACATTTACCATGGTATTGTTTTTGAAAGTTCTTCCTTTAAATTTAATAGAAACATTACAATTGATATGAAGAGGCTAGATACACAAGTAACTCGTTTGTACAAGTAAAATAATTACTTTAATCATTTTTTTCCAAGTTATAAAGTCCAAGGAAAATGTTCGGGTACTTCCCCTCATTTTAAGGATAGTTCTCAAGGTAAATCCTAGAATCTATACTCGTTGTGAGCTCAACATGTCACTTATGGGAATTGAAACCGGGTGGGGAGGATAATAAACATTCCTCCCAACCACCCAAACTAAACCCAATTGACATACCTAACTTTAATCATATAATCATCTAAAAAAATTAAATCTCAATAAATCTAGTTTATATTTTTACCACTAAGCCATAATCGTATTGGCCATAATTTTTTTTAAAGAATATCATTAAAAAACACAACTAAATAATTATTTTAAATAATAGTTTGAAGCTTGTCTCATTACATATATACTCGTAAACGGAAGCTTCATATTAAATCCAAAATTATTTTGTTCACTATTAAATGACTTTTATTCATTAATTCTTTATATATAATTAATAATATTTTGCATTTAAAATATAAATAAAATGTATTTGAAAAAAAATTATGTGTTATTTTTTTTAAATATTACTCTAAGTTTTTTTCAACTAAAATAAAAACAAATTAAACAAATTGTAATAAATTTCCCCTTATTAGTCTTTACCATAGTCATAGAGGGACTATAGCGATCGATAAATCGTTGACTTCATATTAGTCTATCCTTTGACCAGAAATATTTCCAGATTATCTATTGTTGGAACCAAGGAACTGAAAACATCGATTTTTATATAAAAAAAAGTACCATATTTGTAACGATCTAATTGGAGAAGGGATTGGTGGTCTTATTGTCGGCTTCGCTATTCCCAATGTTATATATGTTGGCATATCCAAAGTATTTGATCATATATGGTCTTTTTGAATCATATATTTTCTTATGCATTCCTCAAAGGTGGATTAATGCTAGCATTAATTCGAATGTTTGGTTTAGCATTTTATGCTAGTTAAATTTATGGCAATGTTTGATATGGTTGCATATCAAAAGCTTGGCCTTCCAATACATTCTCTGGTGTTCGAACTATTGTTACAAAAAATATAACATTTTTTTTGGGATATGTCAGATACCTGCCACATTGAATTTTTTTCTTAAATGTTTACAGAGCATTTCTGATAGACTTAAATGTTTACCTAACAGGTTTGGTAGTGTTGAATGGTTACTTAATAGGCTTGTTACAAGACATTTTCTTCATGGCATTGTTGGTACACTGGTCCATGCTTGTTTTTTGCATGGCACTGATTTCTTATTTGCATGCTGTCGTTATTGCTTGCCTATTCGTGTTGTTGTAGCTTGCACGTTTGCCAAGGGGAGTGGTTGTTGCTTGCTTCTTTCTTCGTTGTATGTTGTTTATTGTTGCTTGATTTGACTTTACAGGTTTCCGGTCCTGCACCTGCAGGTGGACCTTATTTGCAGGGTTCTGATCCTGCACCTGCACTTAGGTTCTTATTTGTTGCTTGTTCTTGTTTGCCCAGGGTTTGCAATGTTGGGATGTTGCATCTGTAGTTGGATCTCTGGTTACATTTTTTTGCAGTGGAGTTTGCATAGAATACTATTAAGATAAAATAACAGAGTAAAAAATCGCAGGCGATGTAAACTGCATCTCTTACGTGTTGAAGCAGAGTTTGTCGGCCTCAAAGTATATTTCATAGTTGTCGATGCTTTTTCCATGGATTATGTGTTGCTATGGTTTCATAGTTATGAGAGTGCATTTTGCTGTGTGGGAGATATAATTGTTCTCTCCCTTTTATTTTCCTCTTGTAAACTGTGTTTCTGACTCTATAGTTTCTCACGTTTCTGTGGTCATTCCGACCGACCGTCGTTTGGTTGCATACTTAGCCAGTTTTATGGACGTGGCTTCACGGATAGGTTCTATCGAACTATGATAGGTTGTGTTCGATGTATACATTAGCTTTCCCGAATTAGTTTTCTTTAAAAGAAGGGATCCTGGACAAAAGAGAATGCAATTTATGAAATTATAGGTTTCCTGGACAACATAAGTTAATGATCACGGGTTCTTGGGGTGGCAGGTTGAAAATTAGGCTTTTGTTGTTCTGTGCCCTACAAATAGCACGGAGAGTTCCGCAAGGTCATGTTCGGTGTATACATTAGCATTCCTGAATTAGTTTTCTTTAAAAGAAGGGCTTCTGGACAGAAGAGATTGAAATTTATGAAATTATAGGTTTCCTGGACAACATAAATTAAACATAGGAAATATGTGATTTTATAAAGTAGATATATAAAGCATGCACAGAGCCGCATCCCATACTTTGCCAGTTTATGCATCGCAGGTTCTTGGGTAGCCGACTGAAAATTGACAATCAGAGAGTTTCGCGATATACAAATTGACAATTGGACTTGCAGACTATTTGAATTTTAACGGCCTGGTGTTCAAAAAATTTAGCATTCTCGAAATAGTTTAGTTTACATATGTTTTACATACGCTGGTGGACAAACACACACACAAAAAAAATAGTTAGCATTTTTTGGATCCCAGGTTCTTGGGGTGGTGGGCTCTAAATTCGACTT
>ML837113.1:9669-24590 GCA_009831015.1 Picea engelmannii | reverse complement strand
CACAAGTTTCAGGTGGGAGACAAGGTCTGGTTACATTTGTAGAAAGAGCGCCTTACAGGGCCCCATCGAAATATTAGTCCACTTCTCTATGGGCCTTACACTATCACCAAGGCTATGGGTGACAATGCTTTTGAGCTCAACACTCCCCCCTTCCCTGTCTTGCACCCAGTGTTCAATGTAAACCTCCTCCTATCATATTTTCCACCATTATTGGACACCTCAAAGATCGCAGAACAGTTGACATCAACAGAGTTCAACCCTGACTACATGGAACAGCATGGAACATGCATTCACTTATCAGATAGTGGACAGACAGGTCAAGGGCACTCGCCAACAGAGGATCCAGCTTTATCGGGTTGTCAAGGTAGGGAAACTCCTACACCAAGGCAAGTGTCTTGGCCGGGGCCAAATTCAACAAAATTTCCTCACCTAATGGGGGCACTCAATGCAATGGAGACCATTGCTTCCTAAGGGGGGAGGACTGATCCAGGTGGATATTGGTGGCCACCCACCTATTCCAACTGACTCATCTTGACAGTTTTTAGTTCAACACGTTCTTATGTAATTCTTTGTAATTGTGGGTTCTACACTTATGGGGATGTCTAAGCCCTAAAAAACTTTGAGGTTGAGTTTGGTGGCCTCCCACCTAATCCAACTGACTTATTTTAGAAGTTTTCATGTCAGTACATCTTTCTATACTTCTAGGGTCGTTTTGGGGCCCTAAACAATGTTTTTTTTGGCTTGCCACAGTCAAACTATAGACAAAGTCAAAGTTTGAGGGCATAATGTGTATTTCTCGAAAAGACCTTTCCAACGGGCTATCATGCACCTAAAATGAAGGTTGTATGCAAAATTTACAACCCCGTGAAGTTGAGGTACCAACTTACCCATCGGGGCCCATATATTTTTTGGTGTTTCATCTCCTAGGGTTAGTTTTTTGGATGTCTAGGGTTTTGGAATTCATGAGTAATGTTAAAAAGGCCTTTGGAGCCTCATTGTAATCATTCTACACATCCAGATGTGTGTAGCAGCCACATCTCTTCTCAGAGATAGCTACCACCATTCGAGCAAGTTGTTTTCAGTTCTGCAGTTTTACAGTTTCAACCTATTTTATTCATCCAATAGAAGTTATTGTTCATTGGATATCTGTTGTTGTTCTTCGTATCTCTTTGTTATTGTATTCAGTCTGTTATTTATTTCGTTTCGTTCATAAATCTGGATCAGAACGATAGGTCTTGAGTTCGAAATTTGCCCGACACGCGTTGGGGGGAGATTTTTGGGCATTGGGTTCAATGCTTATCGCGAGTTTCGCAATATGGGCTAAGCCCCTCTCATGGATCCTAACTCCGATGATTGTGGTGGAGACTAACACTTGGGAGTTTTGGTCTAACATCAATCGTAGTCCAACAATAGGGATTAAGGGTTACAAGATATGTTAACATGATAACCGAGATACTTAAGGTTATATCTCTAATTAGGTTATCAGGGTTAGTTATAATGCCCAATGACTATGTTTTATGCTAATTATGGGTTATAGAGGTTAAGAGTTAGGGGTGATAGGTGTAATAAAATTTAGGGGTTATAAGATTAGGGTAAATAAGAGATATAGTTGGTAGGGGATTGTATGGAGGTTACACATTAACTATCATAGTGATTATAAGGGCTTGAAATGATAAGCCAAATAAGAATTATATGGGTTAGAGGATATTGGAATTATAACAGTTATGAACTGTGGAATATGAGTTATACATATTAAGGACTATATAAGCTATAAGATTAAGAGTTATAGAGGTTTTCATTATATGGCTTTGAGATTAAATCAAAAGGTTAGGTGATACAAAGGTTATGGTGCTAAATGATTATAAGGATTACGAGTTATATTGACTAGGGTTATAAGAACTACTGATCTGGGGGTATAAAATACTCATTGGTCAAAAAACATTTCCACAAATGTTGATTAATCAATGTTAGGTATATTGATAGACTCTAAATTGTGATTATGGAATCTTAACATCAATTAAGAGATGTACTAAACAACGCTTAACCAACATTATTCTTTTAATGTTGGTTAAACAATGTTTGTCGAGGGAAAAAAGTAAAGAAAAAACAAGACAAACGTCACCCATTTCCATTGTTTCTTTTTATTAAAAATGTTTTTTTCTAAGAAACATCAATTCAAATGTTGGATTTTGACCCCAAATGTAGTAGTGATGTGCGTTGATAAAAGAGAGATGTTATCATCGTCCCACTAGGATTCAATTCTCCCGAGTGATATGTTCACCTCTCATGGGCCAATGCATCTCCTTAAGGGGGTTGTTTAATGTAGATGAGGCTAGATGCAAGTTCTAAGTGTATTTGGTAAACTAGATACTCCTAGTGACTATTAATTTCTAAATGTATTTGCTAAACTAGATACTCCTAGTCACTATTAATTTCTAAGTGTATTTGCTAAACTAGATACTCCTAGTCACTATTAATTAATTACTCCTAGTCACTATTAATTAGTTAAAGAGGTGATTTTGCATCTTGTGAAACACTTCTATTATAATGTTCATAAAAAAACATTTCAACAAAAATAAAAAATAAAAATCTAATAATAGTAATTTATTTGTGTCCATAAAAATCATTTGAAAAAATAGAAAACCAAACATTTACCATGGTATTGTTTTTGAAAGTTCTTCCTTTAAATTTAATAGAAACATTACAATTGATATGAAGAGGCTAGATACACAAGTAACTCGTTTGTACAAGTAAAATAATTACTTTAATCATTTTTTTCCAAGTTATAAAGTCCAAGGAAAATGTTCGGGTACTTCCCCTCATTTTAAGGATAGTTCTCAAGGTAAATCCTAGAATCTATACTCGTTGTGAGCTCAACATGTCACTTATGGGAATTGAAACCGGGTGGGGAGGATAATAAACATTCCTCCCAACCACCCAAACTAAACCCAATTGACATACCTAACTTTAATCATATAATCATCTAAAAAAATTAAATCTCAATAAATCTAGTTTATATTTTTACCACTAAGCCATAATCGTATTGGCCATAATTTTTTTTAAAGAATATCATTAAAAAACACAACTAAATAATTATTTTAAATAATAGTTTGAAGCTTGTCTCATTACATATATACTCGTAAACGGAAGCTTCATATTAAATCCAAAATTATTTTGTTCACTATTAAATGACTTTTATTCATTAATTCTTTATATATAATTAATAATATTTTGCATTTAAAATATAAATAAAATGTATTTGAAAAAAAATTATGTGTTATTTTTTTTAAATATTACTCTAAGTTTTTTTCAACTAAAATAAAAACAAATTAAACAAATTGTAATAAATTTCCCCTTATTAGTCTTTACCATAGTCATAGAGGGACTATAGCGATCGATAAATCGTTGACTTCATATTAGTCTATCCTTTGACCAGAAATATTTCCAGATTATCTATTGTTGGAACCAAGGAACTGAAAACATCGATTTTTATATAAAAAAAAGTACCATATTTGTAACGATCTAATTGGAGAAGGGATTGGTGGTCTTATTGTCGGCTTCGCTATTCCCAATGTTATATATGTTGGCATATCCAAAGTATTTGATCATATATGGTCTTTTTGAATCATATATTTTCTTATGCATTCCTCAAAGGTGGATTAATGCTAGCATTAATTCGAATGTTTGGTTTAGCATTTTATGCTAGTTAAATTTATGGCAATGTTTGATATGGTTGCATATCAAAAGCTTGGCCTTCCAATACATTCTCTGGTGTTCGAACTATTGTTACAAAAAATATAACATTTTTTTTGGGATATGTCAGATACCTGCCACATTGAATTTTTTTCTTAAATGTTTACAGAGCATTTCTGATAGACTTAAATGTTTACCTAACAGGTTTGGTAGTGTTGAATGGTTACTTAATAGGCTTGTTACAAGACATTTTCTTCATGGCATTGTTGGTACACTGGTCCATGCTTGTTTTTTGCATGGCACTGATTTCTTATTTGCATGCTGTCGTTATTGCTTGCCTATTCGTGTTGTTGTAGCTTGCACGTTTGCCAAGGGGAGTGGTTGTTGCTTGCTTCTTTCTTCGTTGTATGTTGTTTATTGTTGCTTGATTTGACTTTACAGGTTTCCGGTCCTGCACCTGCAGGTGGACCTTATTTGCAGGGTTCTGATCCTGCACCTGCACTTAGGTTCTTATTTGTTGCTTGTTCTTGTTTGCCCAGGGTTTGCAATGTTGGGATGTTGCATCTGTAGTTGGATCTCTGGTTACATTTTTTTGCAGTGGAGTTTGCATAGAATACTATTAAGATAAAATAACAGAGTAAAAAATCGCAGGCGATGTAAACTGCATCTCTTACGTGTTGAAGCAGAGTTTGTCGGCCTCAAAGTATATTTCATAGTTGTCGATGCTTTTTCCATGGATTATGTGTTGCTATGGTTTCATAGTTATGAGAGTGCATTTTGCTGTGTGGGAGATATAATTGTTCTCTCCCTTTTATTTTCCTCTTGTAAACTGTGTTTCTGACTCTATAGTTTCTCACGTTTCTGTGGTCATTCCGACCGACCGTCGTTTGGTTGCATACTTAGCCAGTTTTATGGACGTGGCTTCACGGATAGGTTCTATCGAACTATGATAGGTTGTGTTCGATGTATACATTAGCTTTCCCGAATTAGTTTTCTTTAAAAGAAGGGATCCTGGACAAAAGAGAATGCAATTTATGAAATTATAGGTTTCCTGGACAACATAAGTTAATGATCACGGGTTCTTGGGGTGGCAGGTTGAAAATTAGGCTTTTGTTGTTCTGTGCCCTACAAATAGCACGGAGAGTTCCGCAAGGTCATGTTCGGTGTATACATTAGCATTCCTGAATTAGTTTTCTTTAAAAGAAGGGCTTCTGGACAGAAGAGATTGAAATTTATGAAATTATAGGTTTCCTGGACAACATAAATTAAACATAGGAAATATGTGATTTTATAAAGTAGATATATAAAGCATGCACAGAGCCGCATCCCATACTTTGCCAGTTTATGCATCGCAGGTTCTTGGGTAGCCGACTGAAAATTGACAATCAGAGAGTTTCGCGATATACAAATTGACAATTGGACTTGCAGACTATTTGAATTTTAACGGCCTGGTGTTCAAAAAATTTAGCATTCTCGAAATAGTTTAGTTTACATATGTTTTACATACGCTGGTGGACAAACACACACACAAAAAAAATAGTTAGCATTTTTTGGATCCCAGGTTCTTGGGGTGGTGGGCTCTAAATTCGACTTATGTTGTTTCGTGTCCTAGAAATAGCATGCAAAGCTCCGCGATATACAAATTGACTATCAGACTTGCAGACTGTTTGAATTTCAAGGGCTCATGTCCAAAAAAAATAGCATTCTCGAATTACTTTTCTTTACGTACGATTTACACACGCTCGTGGAGAAAGAGACAGAAAAATAGTGGAACCATCTATTACATAGGGATCCATCCCCACTACCTTCACCGCTTCCCAATACACATTAAATATGCTTTCAAAAGTCAGAACCGACCAGACAAGTTTGAAAAGATGGTCTTCAATAACTGGAAAGCTCGAGTACATCTCCCATTAAAATGAATAGGCAGGCAAATATTATGGGATCTGGTAATTTCTTTTTGCCTGCATTTTGAATTTGCGAAAATAATTATTTTTTTTTTTTTTGCTTGTGCAGTTTTAGTTTTCTTAAAAGCTTCAGCATAGTTCACTAGCGTGTCACCCACAGAGGCCCTAACGTCATGTCCCTCTTTACTATTGTGCATATCTTAGATGTCGGATTTGAGAATCTGCTCGGATATGAGAATTTTAATACGTGTTGCTAGTCACTATTCAACATACATATTCAAAAAGATTGGCATTAATAAGAGAAAATATCAAAAACATCTGTCATTAAAATGAGTCAACACAAAATCTACAGAAGGTCGTCCAGCGTTGCTTTTAAATACTTATTGCCATTTCTCTCTATCATCAAAGAGTTGCGCTTTAGGGTGCCTTCATTCTAATGTTCCTGGTCATGGACATGTAAGACAATTTAGAGATGCGATTGAGGGGCAGATGAAAGAAGAGAGACTGGTTTTATGTGATGTGAGCTTTGAGTAAAAAAAACTCTGTTATACAAGAGAAACTAAGAGAGAACGACAAAAAAAAGAGCAAGTATGTTTTGGTTGGTGTTCTCCCTATGTTCAATGTTTTGGTTGGTTAAAAAGGTTGCCTGGAGATTTGTTTGTTGAACTTCTTTGTTTTCTTGCTGGGAATTGTAATGGATTTTGAGGTCGCGTAAAAAATAGTTCGTCATTTGAGTATATATCTTCTTCCAACAACATAGATTTGGAAAGTGTATCGAATTGTACAGATCCCAGAAGAATTTGTTTTCCTTGGGGGCAGTGCATTTATAGTGGCTTGCAAAATGGGTTGTCATGTTCGTAAATGACACGAAATATTGTTCCATCTATGAATGTAACCAGAGGCGGGTAACAGAAACTGTATGGGTGGATAAAATGACATATTATCACTGCAAAAGTTTCTATTTCAAAGTTTGATGAGCTAAATGTGGGTATGGTAACCAACTTGACAAAAAGTCATGTTCTTTGTCAAATTTTATTCAGTTTCCTCTGGATGTAGTTGCAGACTCCACATCTTTGGCGTCACCTCCACCGCTATGAAGAAATATATATTCTGATGCCATCTGCAACATTTGATACACTTGCCAGACCTGTGCTGGTGCGTTCTGTAGCATTTGATGCACTTGCCACACCTCTGCTGCCCGAAGAAGTTATGTACCTCAACAGATTTGCATTTTGCATCTAGGTTGAACGTTTCTTCCAATTTATTGTAATAAAGCAAAGAAGTTCAACATACAAATCCTCATGCAGGCTTTTCAACCAAACAGATGATCGAATACAGGGAGAATACCAGTCACTACGTACTTGAATTTTTTTCCCCTGCCATAGCTGTTGTGACATAAAATGACTCCGTCCACTTTGAAATCGGCCTGAAACGCATTTCTAAATTGTCTCGGATGTCAAGGGTCGGGAACATTGGAAGGAAAGCACCTTAAACCCCAACTTTTTGACAGTAGAGGGAAATTAATAATTGACAAAGAATGGAATGTTGAATAAGAAGCCATTGCAAGCAGGCCATATCTAGAAGAGACAAGGTATTCAAAAAACTGGGATAGATGTAGTTGGCAGCACCGATTAAGTACAAAACCCAAAATTGATATTTAACTCGTTTTTTACGAATAAAGAGTTTGAACGTCAAGAAAACTGTCAAGAAGCTTCATCAATGTACATATTTCAGTATTTTCCAATTTCTGGTATTTGTTTTAATTATATTTTGTACCTTCTTCCCCTGTGTTGTAAACATGAACGAGGAGCTTTACTTTCTGCTGCCCACTACTTCATTCTAAATAAAGACTGGTTTGTCCTTTCTTTACATTTTACATTTAAGAATAATTTTTCATAAGCGGCTCAACTGTTGACGCAATGCTCCTGTTCAGTATGTTGGATATATCGCAGCTTCTTCTATTTGATAATATCCATGCATATATACTAATATCAGTACTAATGGAATAAATACAAAAAACTTAGGCAATTATGTTTGGGTTTGCGGTATTAAACAACTATGTTCCCTGTTTCGTCATATACATCTTGCAACCAAAGAACTTCCGTAGTCTGCAATTTATGCTTTAATTACTTAAGTCACACCAAATATTGATTGCATTTAATTTAATTTAGATATTGATGTTTATGGAGAGCTGACGTTTGCTCATATCATTGCAAGCAATACAAGATGAATAGATGATAAGGAGTTTATCTCGCTGATACCACAATGCAAATTCATGTTTCTTGTTGCGCTATGTACAACTTGTAGTCAAAATTTTCATGCTTTCAACGAAATTTCCAAACCAAAGAGCATCTTGCAAATTGGGAGATCATTTGCATTTGAAACAGAAACAATCCATTAATATMTATTWGTATGAATACTATTCAGATAAATATGAAAACTTTCTCCATTGATAGATACTAGTATGAATACTATTGAAATAGATATCAAACCTTTGTCTTGGCCAATACTTAGCTAGTTATTTGGGCACCATGCCCCGGGTTCGCGGTACCCAACACCTATGTCCCCTGTTCCATCATATACATCTTGCAGCCAAAGAACTTTAGTGATCTACACTTAATGCTTTTACTAGTGAGAACCCAGCAGGGGTTCGAAAACTTTGCGATTAATAAATGAAAAAAAAAAAGGTTTTTTCGTATGTCAGATACTTATCTCTTTTCCCCTTTTGCTTTTCCCATCCATTATGTCTTTCTGGTTTTATACTTAGTCGTTTTTCTATGATGGGCGGTTGCAGGGTTCGCCCGCTAACGTATCTTCATCTCCTTTTATATCTTCACATGATGAATCCGACCGACCGCTGTACCTTTCCATACCTAGGCAATTTTATGGTCACGGTTGTCGGATCGGTGCATACGAACTGGCCTTTTCTTCTTCCCGCTTGTTATTGCTTTCTGGATATATACTTATTTCCCTTTCTATGGTATCCGGTTCCATAGTTGTCGGGCTGACATGTCTTCATCTCCATATATATCCTCACATGATGGATTGGACCGATCGTTGTTCCTTTCCATAGCCAATTTTATGGCCGACGCTGCGGGGCCGACGCTTGTGAACTCAGTTGCTTATCGTTCTGGTATATACATCTTGCACTCAAAACATCTGTGATCTACAATTCCACCACGAGTTCCTCGTATACATTAACTTCATTCAAAGTATCTTTTGTTGCTTTCCATCCCCAACAACTTCACGTCCTTTCTGATATACATGAACAATGCTCTTACTAGTGACAAGTGGACACAGCGGCACGAAAGATACTTTTGTGATCTGCAATTTATGCCTTAACTGGTGAGAACTCAGTAGGGGTTCGAAAGCATTTGCATTAATAATCAAAGACTAGATGTTCTTCGGCGAGATACTTTTCCCTTTTCTTCTTCTCGTATGTTATCTATTTCTAGTTATATACTTAGTCGTGTTTCTATGATCACGGGTTCCAACGTTGGCATGTTGACATATCTTCATCTCCATATATATCCTCGCATGGCGAATTGGACCGCCCGCTGTTCCTTTTCATACTTAGTGAATTTTATTCCCGCGCTTGCCGAGTTGGCGCAATTCAACTCTACTACTTCTTGTTTTTTCATCTACATCTACCACTCAAAATTTTCGTGATCTACAATTCCACTGCGAACTTCTCCGTCCCTTTTCCCTTATTTTCTTCCCGTGTATTATGGGACTATAAAATATGGACATGATATTTTATAGAGCATGTACGGATTCTGCATTCCATACCTAGCAACATTTTGGATCGCGGGTTCTCAGGCGGGCGAGCTCAAAATTGGGCCTCCATTGTTTCGTGCCCTACAAATAACACCCGAAATTCTGCGATATACATATTGACAAGCGGACTTGCGGACTGGAGGACTCAACATTGCATTTTTATTGTTCTGTGTCCTCCAAACAACACTCCTAGTTTCACGATATATAAATTAACACACTGAATGCAGGGCTGGCGGGGTGGAGATTTCCATTGTTTACGGATGCTAATCCCTATGAAGTATCTAACAGTATCTAAAAAATTATTTTGAATACTAAATTATCTCTTAGTAGTGAAAACTGGACACAGAGGTACGAAATAGTTGGGATTTCACGGTCCGCAATATATAAATTGACTATCGGATTCTAACATCGTCTGCTCTTCCGTGTTACAGATTATGCATTCAAATGTTCAGAGCGATACAATTAGAACGTCGGGGCCTCGCGTCTTCTGCAGACACCTTCGCAGCCTGTTTTGGATCCTCCTATTGTTGGATTCACGAAATGTGCAACCCTAGTGTTGGTGAGTTGACATATCTTTATCTCCATCTATATAATCACACAACAAATCTGACCGACCGTTGTTGCTTTCCATACTTGGCCAATTTTATGTCCACGGTTTCTGAGTTGGCGCCAATTTCATCTCCATCTATATTCTTGCATGGTGAATTGGACCGCCCGTTGTTCCTCTTCATACTTAGTGAATTTTATGCCCGCGGTTGTCGGGTTGGTGGAATTGAACTCTGTTCCTTTTTGTTCCGTTATATACATCTTCCACTCAAAATTTGTGCAATCCCAACTATTTCATACCTCTATGTCCAATTGTCACTACTAAGAGCTAATTTAGTATTCAAAATAATTTTTTAGACACTTTTAGATACTTCATAGGGATTAGCATATGTAAACAATGGCAATCTCCACCCCACCATCCCTGCATTCCGTGTGTCAATTTCTATATCGGGAAACTGGGAGCATTGTTTGGAGGACATGGAACAATAGAAGTGCAATGTTGAGTCCCCCAGTCCACAGGTCTGCTTGTCAATTTGTATATCGCAAAATTTTGGGTGTTATTTGTAGGGGACATAACAATGGAGGCCCAATTTTGAGCCCACCTGCCCGAGAACTCATGATCCAAAATGTCGCAATATACAAATTGACTACCAGATTCCGACATCATCCGCTCTTCCATGTTACAGATTACGCATTCAAATGTTCAGAGCGATACAATTAGAACGTTGGGGCCTCGCGTCTTCTGCAGACACCTTCGCAGCCTGTTTTGGATCCTCCTATTGTCGGGTTCACAAAATGTGCAACCCCAGCATTGGCGGGTTCAGATATCTTTATCTCCATCTATATAATCACACGACGAATCCGACCGACCGTTGTTGCTTTCCATACTTGGCCAATTTTATGTCCACGGTTGTCAGGTTGGCGCCAATTTCATCTCCATCTATATCCTCGCATGGCAAATTGGACCGCCCGATGTTCCTTTTCATACTTAGTGAATTTTATGCTCGCGGTTGTCGAGTTGGCGCAATTGATTTTTGTTCCTTTTTGTTCAATTATATACATCTTCCACTCAAAATTTGTCCAATCCCAACTATTTCGTACCTCTATGTCCAGTTGTCACTACTAAGAGCTAATTTAGTATTCAAAATAATTTTTTAGATACTGTTAGATACTTCATATGGACTAAAATCCGCAAATAATGGCAATCTCCACCCCGCCAGTGCTACATTCCATGTGTCAATTTCTATATCGCGAAACTGGGAGCGTTTTTTGGAGGACATGGAACAATAGAAGTGCAATGTTGAGTCCGCCAATCCACAGGTCTGCTTGTCAATTTGTATATCACGGAATTCGGGGTGCTATTTGTAGGGCACGAAACAATGGAGGCCCAATTTTGAGCCCGCCCGCCCGAGAACCCGCGATCCAAAATGTCGCTATGTATGGAATGCGAAATCCGTACATTCTCTATAAAATATCATGTCCATATTTTATAGTCCTATAATACATGGGAAGAAAATAAGGGAAAAAGGATGGAGAAGTTTGCAGTGGAACTGTAGATCACGGAAATTTTGAGTGGTACATGTAGATGACGGAACAAGAAGCAAAAGAGTTGAACTGCGCCAACTCAGCAACTGCGGACATAAAATTCACTAAGTATGAAAAGGAACAACGAGCGGTCCAATTCGCCATGCGAGGATATAGATGGAGATGAAGATATGTCAACATGCCAATGTTGGAACCCGTGATCATAGAAACGCAACTAAGTATATAACTAGACTACCGAATACAAATTGACTACCAGATTCTGACATCGTCCACTCTTCCGTCTTACAAATTATGCATTCAAATGTTCGGAGCGATATAATTAGAACGTCGGGGCCTCGCGTCTTCTATAGACACCTTCACAGCCTGTTTTGGATCCTCCTGTTGTCGATTTCACGAAATGTGCAACCCCAACGTTGGCGGGTTGACATATCTTTATCTCCATCTATATAATCGCACGATGAATTTGACCGAATGTTGTTGCTTTCCAGACTTTGCCAATTTTATGTCCACGGTTGTCGGGTTGACCCCAATTTCATCTCCATCTATATCCTCGCATGGCAAATTGTACTGCCCGTTGTTCCTTTTCATACTTACTGAATTTTATACCCGCGGTTGCCGAGTTGGAGCAATTAAACTCTATTCCTTTTTGTTCCATTATATACATCTTCCACTCAAAATTTATGTGATCTACAATTCCACTACTAACTACTTCGTCCTTTTTCCCTTTTTTTCTTCTCGTGTATTATGGGACTATAAAGTATGGACATGATATCTTATAGAGCATGTACGGATTCCACATTCCATACCTAGCAACATTTTCTATCGCGGGTTCTCGGGCGGGCGGGCTCAAAATTGGGCCTCCATTGTTGTGTGTCTTAAAAATAGCACCCAAAATTTCGCGATATAGAAATTGACAAGCGGGCCTGCGAACTGGTTGACTCAACATTGCACTTCTATTGTTTTGTGTCCTCCTAACAGCGCTTCTAGTTCCATGATATACAAATTGACACACATAATGCAAGGCTAGTGGGGTGGAGATTACCATTGTTTATGGATGCTAATACCTATGAAGTATCTACCAGTATCTAAAAAATTATTTTCAATACTAAATTATCTCTTAGTAGTGACAACTGGACATAGAGGTATGAAACATGTGGCATCGCACCCTGCGCAAAATACAAATTGACTACCGCATTCCGACATCGTCCGCTCTTCACTCTACCACATCTCACAAATGTTTCAAAGTATCTCTCGCTGCCTTCCATCCCCACTAACTTCCTGTCCTTCTGGCTGTCCTACCATACCCTCTTCGTTGTTACGCGCATTGCACTAAAAAATTTATGATACATACAATTTGACCCTCGCGCCCTCACCTTCAACGGTTGTACCTTGCAACCCTATTTTGTAGCTGTTTTTTTCCCGTGCCCACTACCTCTGTAATTTCTTACTATGCAATTAGAAACCTTTGATGCTAACAGGTGACCATGCAGGAACCATCAACATTGTATTTAATGGGCGAAACGCTCGAGGAGATCTCCCATTATTACGCATTAAACCAACATGTGCAGAGAGTTATTTTGTCACTTCTGATTGTTCATCTCGAACACGCATCGTCGTATTGGGCTGCTCAAGAAATCTACAATTCTTAATCACTGAATGAAATATTTGCCATGTTCGCATTTTCTATGTATGCAATTACTAGTTTTTAATGTTAACAACGCATCATGCAATAGTCGTCCAAATTATCATTAATCAATGAAAGTCTCGAGAACATCTCCCATTCACACGCTTTAGACCAAAATTTGCGCAGGCTTATATTATCCCTTCCACCTTTTCATTTCATTCATCGTCTAGAGAAAAGAAACGTTCTTGTAGACTTATGGCAGCAGGTCGACAACAATTTTGTGGAGATACAGTAAATATGTTTGCACACGAGCACCAAAACTTCTAGTGGTCCAGGGCATATTTTTACTATTCATCCCATTCCGCCCAGAATGAAGTGATTTGGACCTCTGGAATCTCTCGTGCAGGCTGCATCCCTGAGGTTTTTTACTGTAAGGAGGTGGTCTCTTGGTGTGTCGAAAAATATATTCCAAGCCAAAAAATTATTCCACTGCGCGACCATTCTCCTGTTTCTTTGTCACATCAGGTCTTTCGCGAGATGTTAAAATTGCCAAAGCCAACATTGACGTTAGAGGACAAGATTGAAAATAGTTTCTAGAAAAACATGATAACGGGATGGACATCTTAGCTAACTTCCTCGAAGACCCAACAATAGTTCTTGAAGATATCACAAGGTTGCAAGTAAGTTCCTTTAGAAATCCATTCTAGGAAATTTCTTCGTTGTTTACAAGAATAATGGGATAGGAAACCACGGCAAGAATTTCCCATATAATTATTTATATTTTGTATTTCACAGTCAAGGAACAATACATTTTCGATCGAGGGAAGCTAATTTCCATTGAGCTCTATTCCTAGTTGTCACGATTCAAAGAATCAAATAAATTTTATATGTCATCCTACTTAATTTTCGCAATTGTGCATTGTTGTCCGTTTCCAAAACTTTCTCTTTCCAATAAAATAAACTATGGATTCGACCCAGTAACATTCTGGTACGAGGCCCTGTGGAGGCACAAGGCCTCCCATTGTTTTTATGAAGTTTTTAATGGCTTTGTCTCAATTTTCAAAGATTTACTGTTAGGCAAGGATGCTCCGCGGATGTCTGGCCACGCAGCCAAGTTTTTGAAGAGGAAGGGCACACTTGAGCAAGAGGAAAATCAGAGTGTCCTCATGGTCTTTGGCTCTAAGGAAAATCATGCCTTCCTTCCATGCCACATCACGGACAAGATGTTTTTTGCAAAAATAGCAAGGTAATACAACCACTGGTTGCATTTTTTCCATGACAAGAGAAAAAAACAATTCATTCCTCTGCCCTGGAAAATCGAAGACTTCGTGTGCAGAAACATCAACAACATTGACAAGTTTTCCGCCCATTTCAAGAAATTGAACCTAACATATGTTGAAAGGCTAAAAGGGTTCAACCCTAATGGAATTTTTCGAGAACATTTACTGGTTGTTGGCTTTAACACCTCTTTTATTGATAGACAGCTGACCTAAGACAGGAACAATGTTGACAGCAATCATGCTTCTGCCGATTGCAATGCAGAGACATTGCAAAACATGGCTGAATTGTACAGACAACATGGAAAAGTATCCGGTGAGAAGAGTACCCAGTCCCCCACCAGCACTCCCAAGAGCACGACATCATGGAGCATTGCTTCGATGGTCCACCCCAATAAGAAAGCAAGCCAGAAATCTTCGAGCGGAGGAGGAGATAAGAACCCTCCTCACATAAATATTGATAGTTCTCACAAAATTCTACTAGCGAAAAAGAGAAAAAACAATGCAGGGCAGGCGGAGGAACCCGAAATTGAAAGTGGAAAACTACAACTT
>ML837112.1:31756-55207 GCA_009831015.1 Picea engelmannii | reverse complement strand
TTCACTTACATTTACCAAGCATTCATCAAGCCAAACCCTAGTTCTAAACCTTCCACCAAGAAAATTACCAAAAATCACCAAAAAGAGCCTACTTCAATAAGTGCGCACTAGTATTTCAGCCAAACACCCTAAAGGAGGGCGCAGATTTTAGACTTCACACAAGTGTGAGTGAAAGATGATGAATAAAAGAGAGTTTTAGCTCTCTCACTTATACCATACCAATGACCTTAATTTATTTTTAGGTCAAAAAAGGTCGACAAGGCCAAAAATACATAACAATATTGTTTTTACATTAATTGTCAAAATCAAACCCTAAATCAATCAAAGATGAAGACGTCATGCCCTTTTACGGTGACGTTATCCCCTTCTAGGGAAATGTTGGCCTCCTGGAGAAAAACGTTAGGCCTCCTTGGGCCTTTGTAACATGCCACACATGACATAACTTCCTCCTAAAACATCCACAAGTACTCAATGACGTCATGAATGCCCTGGTGGAAAAGGAAAAACCCCCCTGGGTAAGGCTCTACCAAGCTGCCTCTGGTGGAATGTCCTCCTCCTCTCCAGTGGAAACCCTTTGATCTATCTCTACCCCCTACTGGGGTCTCAACATCCATTTGGTGGGATTTCATCCCCATGGAGGTCCGAACTGATCATCTCCCCATGTGTACCTATTCATCTAGTATGGTCCTAAAACATCAACAAATACACCCTCCATGGGCTCATAAGTCACAGGGATCATAGCAATTTCAATCACATATAATCAAAATTTTTATTAAACATGTGCATAAAACCCCTTTTACCCGTACAAGTGCTCAAAGACATTAAACTAATCTACAAGCCAAGTTTGGAGGAAGTGATAGGGAATCCTATTGGGCTAATGCTCATTGGGTGTGGGGTGTTTCTGGAAGAAATCAAATCTAAGCCATGTGAGTGGATGAGGTGGTAAGGGATGTCTGGACAAGGGCTGCAATGATAGTAGGGAAATGCATGTATTACCTATGGGTGCCTTTGTAGAAGTTGAGTTGCACCTGTCATGGATGCAAATTTTTCCAAGCCCATTCATTTCTTTTATCTTTATTCTTATTTCTTTTTCTTCAAGAAGCTAGTTAGGGGACACTTCCCTGGCATGGTGAATAGTGGTGGCAATGTTACCCACAAGCATTTCACAGAAATGAGAAGGATATATCGTGATGAGACCCCCTATCTCTTGGTTATGCCACCAAGAGCCATTACCCTGGCATGGTGACTGGCTGCTGGTAGTGTCATACCGCTACATGCCCATGGACCTAATAGGTTGGTTCGTGATGAGACCCCCTATCCTCTAACTAGGTCTTGTTTTATTATTTTTATGGGTCCCTCTGTTTCTTGTTGAGAATCCTTTTACTGCTTTCTTGGGGATCCCTGGGCGAAGCATCTCGAGGTTTCATTCTTTTGATTCTATCTTTTGCCAGCTTCTTTTACCCTTTGGGCCTTTAGCCCCTTCTTCCCACAAGGTAAGTTAAAACCCTTATATATTTGACCAACCCAATGCTCATACCAGTGTAATGGGATGGATGAGTGGGAGAAAGATTGAAAGTGGTAAGTATGGTGGGAGTGGATGATGGATTCTCATGAATCCCCCCAGTGGAAACTCAAAACCTATGGGCACAAGCTTACTAGGGAATCTTGTCATTCCCACCAGATATGTGTTAGGTGGAAATATTGTCATTTAATTCCATTTTAGTACTTGCCCAACTATTTAATTTTTCAATCTGAGGTTCGTAGGCTTACAAATCACACGTAATATATATGCAGGACTGAAGTAGAAGTAATCTAATCTAAACCACTGAAATGAAATTAATCTAGGAAAGCATTGAAAGACTAACTAGGAAAGCAGGAAATTAATCTAGGAAAGCATTGAAAGACTAACTAGGAAAGAAGGAAATTAATCTAGGAAAGCAATACAACATGTGAAGAGTTGAATGGAAAAATACATATGTGAGCTCACACAATAATGCTATCTCAAATTACATTACAAGAATCAAATGACAAATCATGAAGGCATGAAAAATGAAAGAATAAAAATCAAAGCTAAGAATCCCCTTCTAGGACTTCAAGCTAATATAAGTCTAATCTCTCATCTCTCTCTACAAATGAAGAGAGAACACTCTCTTTTATACATGAGAGTCTTGAAGATAAGATGAGAGTCTCATAATTACAGATCCACTATTCTCTCAGCCACTTTCCTATTATTAGAAGATATGATCCCTTCAAATCCTCCACACATCTTTCACAAATCTTGGATAAGATATGCCATCAAAATCTCCATGATCTTCTCCTTTGAATATGCTTGAATGATTGTCCCAAATATTCTTCAAATCTTCAAAGCTTGAAGATGAAATTCGAATTTGAGGTTAGGTGGTAATATTTGACTTTGTTGAAATCTTCAAATATACATGTACACATCATAAAACTCATCCAACCTTGAGATATAATGAAAATATGTTAATTTTCTAATATTTAATCATAAATTCACTTATAATACTAAAATGAATAAAGTGGAAAATAATAAGGTGAAACACAAATGTATGTATGGAAATGGTATGATAAAAGGTTGATTAGGACCATGAAATGTAAGGAATGGTGAAGGTAAAAGATGATATAAATGTGACATTTGTGAGTCCTAACATCCCCCCCCAACTGAACTTGTTGCATGTCCTCATGCAATCGTGCATGGATTTTCTAAGGAAATTTTGGCATTCATACTTTGGCTTTGATTGATGATATCTTTTTAATAAGGAATATTTCCAGGATTTGAAATACAGGAGTAGCAGCATGTAAAGTACATGTGTAACAACATGTAATACGTGTGTAACAACATGTGAAATATGTGTAACAACATGTGAAATTTTCTTATGGTTGGTTCTTGTGTGACAACCATGAATACAAAGAATGTTGGTTCTTCTGTTAACACCATTCATTTCTCTTATTTGTTTTCTTGCTACAATAATTTAGTGATATACTCATTGGAAATAATAATAAGCTATTAATGTGCATAAGAAAGCATCATTGTGTATAAGAAAGCCTTTTCTTTATCTTTATGAATCATGCCAATATGTATATCAATCCAAATGCAACAAAGTTTCATTGTAAAAGAAATGTTAGTGAATCATAAATGGAATGATGAGATGGTAAAATGGAATAATGGTAATAAATATGTGGTGAAATAGTCCCCCTCCCCCCACCCCAACTGAAGTGGTTTCATATCCTTATGCAACTTGGCATAGGTTATGAAAGTGAAAAAGGAAGTAGAGCATGGTGAGGGAATTTTCCAAAGTTATTCATTAATAGCAAATAAGGAATTACATGATTAAAGATTAGAAAAGAACATACCTCCACTTACCCAAGAATGATGATGAACAATGCACGAGGAATATGGCTGATGTCGATGCTAGAGCATGGAAGATGTGACTATTATGGGATCATGAAAATGGAACCGCTAATGTTGTTGCTGCTGTAATTGGATCATGGGAAGTGAAGGAATCTGAACTACTACTATTGAATCATGAAAAATGTGGAAGGCAGAGAATGTGGAGTTTTGGTACTCTCATAGATCTGAAATCAAACTGTTGTAACTGTTGAGGGGATCATGAAAAAGTGTATAGTCTTCACCCGCTACAAATCGATGGTACAATTCTAGTCATGTGAATAAATGTGTTGATGTCGAGCATGAAGATAAATCATTGGATTACCGACCATTGATGATGTTCGTTAACCAATGTGAGACAAACTCACCAGTGATGTCAATGAGTGCCAAGGTACCAGAGTACATCTTACAAAGTGTGAATATATGAGTTGATGTCGAGCCACTTGCAAAATATGACAATCATGGGACATTGATGTACTCCCATGATTGTCAGTGAGAGAACTTGCCTTAAGGAATGGAAGCCTCAAGGTACTCAAAAGGAACTCTAGTCTATATCCCAGATAATGTGTTGAGGTTGATGGGGCAATACTGTTGAAAGGTGGGCCTTAAGGAATCCCACATCAGTCAACGCGAGTTTATAAAAAGATTGGTAGGACTATAGATTGAAATATCTCAGTAGTAACAATGTGTATGGCAAGGCAATGTAGTCATGGAAAGGGAGCTGGATAGTTTTATTGACAAGGAAAACTGAACTGAAAAAGCTAAAGAGATGTATGTGACTCAGAAAGATAGGCGTGTGTGAAGTCATGAAGGATAATTCAATGGAAGATGGGCTTCATCACAAGAATGACCAATCTTCTTTGAAGGAGAAATGGAAGAAGACATTCATGATGCAAATGGGTTTATGAAAATGTTTCTATGTAACAACAAACATCATGATGTTTATGATGAGTAACAACTCCTTCAAGCAGTGAAGAAAGCATGTCTTTTTTTCAAATTTTTTTGTGATTTTTAAAAATTATTTCAGTAGCAAGATGCGATCGGTCATGCACCTGAAGAAAACTTAGTACAAATCCTTCATGAAAACTTGTGAGATGTTCGAAAAAATATAACATGCAAAAAGAAGAACAAATGCGACAAAGTAAAAAAAAAAATGTGTTTTATACCTCTTTTCGTGGTCGTTGCATGCACATTTGTTTCATCGTTGATTGCTTACTTAGCATAAAATCTCAAAAATATGTTTCCATATTGTTTTCAGGAATTTATTAAAAAAAAGGTCCATTTTCAATTTTTTATCATTTGTTTCTAATTTTTATTTTTAATTTTTATAAGAAAAGAAATAAAATGAATTTCTTTAGCAAACTGATTAGGCTCATCTTCCCTATAGAAGACTGATTAGGCTCAAGCATATGTGCAACAATTATAACTAGATAGGTACTGTGACTAACTATACGAGATATACTGGATAGGTACTGCCACGCAATGACTTGCTCCCTCAGTGGCCTGTAGCCTCTGTAAACACTGGGCGAAGGCACCAACGATGGGAAGCTGGAACCGAGAGCAACAATCAACATGAAACGCTAGAGGCTGTGAAAAATTGGTTGCATTCACCCAAAGAGGGATATCCTGCCTTATCGATCTCTGCTCTGGCTGGATTTTAATTCCTTAGATGCAAATATCATCTCATAAATCAGCATCACCATAATCATGAAAAGTCGCCTTATATAAAAAATCTATCTTGGATGAACGATCTTAGCACCATTTAATATATCCGACTAAATTTTATTATCAATCTACCATTACAATTTGCATTTCTAACTTCTCAAATATATGTGTAGCATGCGCAAAGAATTGACGAGGTAAGGTGATCCAATTATTACCACTTTGGTAGTGGGCATGCCAACTGAGAATGCCTTTGTTAGCGAATTCAAAGCTTTAACAGAAAAATCATTCCACCCACCATCCCAATAATACATAAGGCTCTCAGGAACAAAAATTGACTGAGAATATAAGGCAGCCATTGTGAATTGGTGTTTATTGACTGCTTCGTTCTCATACTGGTTTCCGTTGCACAAATCAGATTTGTACTATGTTTTTATTTTTATTTTTTATATAGATTGAGATCTAAGTCTCGTCATGGAAGCTCTTTGTAATTTCAAGAAGCAATAATTGCAGGCGATAATAGGATTCATGGTTGTACTATACTTAGTGTAGATCCATGGCAACTGTATCCCAATCAATCGACGTTAATAACAGTCGTGCCCTCCAACTGTTGCACATTCATACACAATATTCTCTTTATCGGGTATAATTTTTTTGAGCTCTGGCATTGATGCCACTGCCTCTTCAACCAGAAGGGAAATAAACTTATACATCTTCTCTTCGATTTGAAATTCTCCCATTGACCACGTGTCTCAATTAACTGGGTTTTCATAACAGTGGATCTGCATGCCCTCGTGGCAAACTCGTAACCCATTCCAATCCCAATCCCTACATTTCGTTAGAAATACACTCAAAATTTACTGTTAGCATATCGTTTTCGATTTTGGGGAGTGCAACAAACCTGATTTTAGATATAGCGTGAACGCTGGCAGTTTGGAGATAATACTGCCAAAACAAATCTTCATTGATTGTCAAAAAATGCCAGATAAATGCAAATGCCAACCATTATAATTATCCCATATAAATATGTTGGCTTGGAACTATAAACGTGGGTTACTTCAATATAAATGAAATTTGCAACCTCAGTCGAAAGTCTCTGTATTGGGTTGGACGTATCGAAGATACGAGGAGATAAACATGAATCAAAAACTGGATTTCAGGGGGATTTCAATCTTGGTTGTACGGGATATTTTATTGACTTAAAACCAATTGAATATTCCTCCCACGATCAATCCATATTGCAGGCATCTCAGATTAATTATAGTTCCATGACAACAAAAATAGTTATTGAGATTTGTTTTGTTGTTGAGATTTTTTTTTTTAAATTATCGCCAAAATTTTGGAAATGATAAGGGAAGATCTACAAAGTAAAGAAACTAGATTTTGATTTTGTTTTTCATTAATTAATCTCATATCCAGGTTCTAATTGCAGATTTCGATCAAGGTAGAAGGATGGAGACAAATCGTGGTGACCAAGATGAACCTACGGTTTCATATTTTATTATTTTTGCAGGTTCAATGTGTAGGGTTCACTCCTAATCAAAAGGTGAAGGCTAGTCTAGGAAATTGAGGCAACTACATTGGGGGATTTGGTGTGAGCAGGTGTAGGTTTCAGATGAAGGTGATATATGCCATCAAAAATAGAAATGGACCAGACTAGAAGTTAAAAATTAGAAGAGCACATGCATGACACTGTTCAATCATTGTTACAGCAAAAATGTCATTGTTTCAGCAAGTAAAATTTCGCTGTAACAACATGTAAAATTTTGCTGTAATAGCATGTAAAATTTCGTTGTTTTATTCATCTAATTTTTACACTTGCAGGTCCAGGATGAACACACAATTTTTTTTATTTGTATTTTTAAATTGGTTTCTAATAAAAATTAAACTTGAAATATATATATATATATATATATAAGAAAATGGATTAAATGCATTAAAAATTGGAGACGAAAAATAGATTAGCCAAATTAATTTTATCG
This sequence comes from Picea engelmannii, assembly GCA_009831015.1. NCBI lineage: Eukaryota > Viridiplantae > Streptophyta > Pinopsida > Pinales > Pinaceae > Picea > Picea engelmannii. Next base: position 48,157 of record ML837112.1, on the reverse strand, counting down.
TCCATAATCAAAAGTATTCCTAAAAATTGTTGAAGGCATCCTACTTTTGGATCCTCATGATCGCTCGAAGTGCAGAGGAGAGCATACTTACTCTAAAACAAAAACAAAACTAAAAATGAAATCCTACCTACTCTATACTAATAGAAATTAGAATTTAATTACGTGTAATTAAATTTCCAGTGGAGCCATTCACGTAATAGTAATAAAAATATATTCATGTGCAATTTTTCAAATGAAAGATAGAAATTTACAAGAATAAATGAATTTTGTTGTTGTAACAGAAAACTAACTAAATAAAAATAAAAAACGAAATTTATCTAAACAAGTACTCACCTGGAACCATTGCTTGATATAGCTTTCATAGGTGCAATTTCCCTCACTCAGATCTTGCTGTAACTCCTCTTCATCTTCCTCAATCTCCTGTTCAATTGTTTGTTCGTCACCAGATGCGTAGGAGTCTTTAGATGTTAAATATTCATTTGTTCCTGGAGGAGTAATTGAATCTTTAATTCATATCAAGATCTCCTCTTCCAGAGAAGAGGGTATCTCGACTTTCACGAGGACCTGAGTGAGTAGTTCCAAGCTGAAACTTGATGCAGGAGCATCCCTCATGACAAGCAAAACCAACGTGGAAGCAGAAGACAGCTAGAAGATGTCCAGTGCAAGTTTTTGAATTTTTAAATTTTCTCTTGAAGTTGATGTGCTGAACATAAATGAGATCATTTAATTTGGTGCCTTGGTAAAAATGTAATCATACCTCGAGCCATATGCTCTCGTCTGAGATAGACAGAGGCATTTATAGTAGTAGTTGCAAGTAGATAGAATTGAATACTAGATTAGATAGTTCTAGAAGGAAGAGGGAAAATCGAACATAGACACACTCATTGTGTTGTTGTATCATTATCAATTCAGGAAGAGTCAGAAGAATCGAGAGCATAGGAGAATAGCAGATAGTTGAAAAGAACACCCATGTATAGATCTTGAATTAATAGAGAAGTTGATTCAGATTCATGGTTGTTGTGTTATTCTCTGTGTATGTGTGTTGAATGCTCTACTTATGAGAATTACTTCCTATTATGCATTTGTTATCATGCTGTGTGTATGATTTCATGTGTCGAGATTGAAATCTGAGAGGAAGTGAGGTGAGTTACAATTGTTTCTCTTTTGAGCAAGGATTCCTACAAGGAGTGCAGTTGAAGTCGTCCGCAAGGAGTGCGTTGACAGAAGGCTCAGGGAGTTAAACTCTTGTTCTCAAAGCACTCAAAAGTGAAATTAGGTTGCTAAAGCCATGCAAGGAGTGTGCAGGCTAAGGAGAGTCTTAGTCATGAAACTGAGCAGAAGCTTTGGAGGACTGTTGTTGTAGGTGTGCGCAGAGTCAAGAGGACTCAACACTTAGACGTGTTTGAGAACTGCCGCAAAGAGTGCATTCAGAGGACCTCTTTGAAGTTGAGACGTGAGAAGCTCAGGAAGGGTAGGCCTCTGAGTCGTTGAATATCAGTGTAGATAAGTGCGACTTGAAGTTGCAAGAAGCATCGCAGGTTGGCGAAGCGGCGAAGGAGTCTCATGGGGAGACACTTGTTTCATTTCGTGGATTATATAGCAAGATTCAGACGGTCGAAATCCTCTGAGGAGATTTCGCGAAGTTTCAAGGATCGTTAGATCTTGCAGAGGTGCAAGGAGGTTACAGCCAGATTCGGACGGTCGAAATCCTTTGAGGAGATTTCGCGAAGTTTCGAGGATCATTAGATCTTGCAGAGGTGCAAGGAGGTTACAGCCAGATTCGGATGGTCGAAATCCTCTGAGGAGATTTCACGAAGTTCCGAGGATCGTTAGATCTTGCAGAGGTGCAACGAGGTTACAGCCATATTCAGACGATCGAAATTCTCTGAGGAGATTTCGCAAAGTTTCGAGGATCGTTAGATCTTGCAGAGGTGCAAGGAGGTTACAGCAAGATTCGGATGGTCGAAATCCTCTGAGGATATTTCGCGAAGTTCTAGGGATCGTCAGATATTACAGAGGTGCAAGGAAGTTATGGCGAGAAGGTTTCGAAGAGTTTTGAAGCTCAGGAGAGGCAGAGCCGTCAATTCAGAATCACGAAAGCCGTCGGATCTACACGTGGTATCGTGTATCGGGGACTCGCGAGTTGAAGCCCCAAAAGTTGTGCAACAAGAACAACGATATCACGAGATGCGATATCCCTACAAGATCAGAGTCATTCGTTGTGGAGGACGCGTGTAAGGAGATTCTCTCATCTCGTAGACTCGAACATTGGAGGACAGAAAGGGAATTCCTTCAGTATCACGAGTGGTGAAGTGGCGAGAAGGATAGGAGCCATCCATATGAGGAGGACAGGTGGCAGAGATCGAGAGATCTCGCGAACTCGGGAGTTCGTAGGTTAAGAGCCCAAGCTTTGGGTGCTCTAAGTCACGAAGCGGCGAAATGGCGAGAAGGTTGTGAGCCATCCATCTGAAGAGGACAGGTGTCAGAGATCGAGAGATATCGCGAACTCGGGAGTTCGCAGGGTGAGAGCCCAAGTATTGGGTATTCAAAGTCACGAGGATGCGAGAAGCGAGAAGTTGAATGACCGTTGGATCTGGATCATAGGAGGACCGTTGGATCCGCACGTGGGATCGCGTATCGGGGCCTCGCAAGAAAAGGTCCAAGAATTTGGGCGCGGGGATCGCGACATTGCGAGAAGCGATATCCCGATAGCTGGAGGTAGTGTGGGCCATAGCAAAAAGCCGGGGAGTGGAATACAGGTGGCACAAAGTCTCGGGATCTCGCTGCGAGAAGTCCCGAATTGTTGGCGTTAGGATTCCCGAGTTGCGAAGAGCTGAGAGAAAGGTACGTGTGGATGCATGGCAGAGCATAAGTTGGGACCACGTGGTCGACGGGTGTACACGTGTTGCCTGGAGATAGAAGTCAACATTCCGTTGAATTCTCGCATCTTGGGAATTTGTGGAATAGGAGGGTGAAAGCTCGACGGTTCAACCGGCAAGGTTGCGAGAGGCGCTAACATTTAAGTCGAGCCTATGGTTACGTGTGGAGAGAGCACTAACCAAGGAAGGAGCTATACTCGTATCACCAGTTCGGGTATCACAAGATTTGAAAGGAAGAGTTGGAGTCTTTGAGTCACGAACTCGCGAGATAGCGAGATTTAGCTAATCTCCCGATGGTAAAGGGGAGACCTCGGGGAAAGATTGATGTGGGTGCAGATTTCCTGAAAGGGAAATAGAAGGACCTTGGAGTTCTTCAGGTGAGAAGGAAGAAGATCCTGTGAGAGCAGACGTGCCCGTGGTTGGCGCGCCAGGGTCAAGTGGTATCAGAGCTTAGAAAAACTTCTTTTCTTTCTATAGCAGAGGACAGGAAGAATTCACCATGCCTCCAAGGAGAAGAGGTAGAAGATCACCCAATCCAGAGGAGGAAAGGGAATTGTCCATAGAAAGAGGTAGGCCAGTACAAAATCCAGACATGGAGAGAGAAATGTGAAATCTTCGTGCCAGAATGGAGGACATGGAGACATCGCAGAGGCGCAAAGTTGATGCAGGAGATATCAATGAATCCGAAGATGAAGAGGATGATGGACATGGAGGAGAAGAAATCCTAATGGAAGATGCAGCGAGTGAACACTTTCTTAAAGCTGTTGCAAGAATGAGTACAAAGGTAAAGATGGACATTCCAGTTTATGAGGGAAATCTGGATGCAGAAGAGCTGCTACATTGGATTAGAGATCTTGACACTTACTTCGATTATGAAGATATCGAAGATGATAAGAAGGTTAGACATGCTGTCACAAGATTAAAAGGACATGCAGCCTTGTGGTGGGATGGACTGCACGCTGACAGGCGTTGCCAAGGAAAGCAGAAAATTAAGAGCTGGGACAAGATGATTGCAAAGATGAAGGCAAAATTCATTCCCAGGGACTATCAAATTTCTCTATTCAGGAGGATGCAGAACCTGAGACAGAAGCTGATGACAGTGAAAGAGTATACCGAGGAATTTTATAGGTTGAATATCAGAGCAGGTCATCGCGAAAGCAATGACGAAAAGGTGGCTAGGTATATGAATGGCCTGAGGTATGAAATTCAGGATGAAATAAATATGGCAACCATCCGAACGGTGGAGGATGCTTACCAATTTGCTCTGAAAGCTGAGGAGAAGCTGAGCCGTAAACAAAGTCAGAGGGGCCGAGGCAAAAGTCATCCCAAAGGCAAATTGGTTGCCCAAGATAAATACCAAAAGCCCAAAGATGACTACAAGAAACCTCAGACTCAGACAGAGAGAGGTGGAAGTTCACAGCGAGGGCGATATGTTGAGAAAAGAGAATAGCATACTGAGCAGAGAGGAGGATATGCTGATAATAATAGGTTTCCTTGTACCAGAGGTAGAGGAAGATGAAGAGGTGGAGTAATAACATGCTTCACATGTGGGAAAAATGGGCACAAGTCATTCGAGTTTCCGGAGAAAAAGAGAGAAGCTGGAGAAACTCACATCGCCGAGGCATAGAGGCGAGATGTTGAGGCAGAGTACGCTGAAGGCGGAAGATCGCTGGTAATGCGGAAAGTCCTTTTGACGCCAGAGAAAGAGATGGAAAATTTAGCATAGAGGAACAGTCTTTTTAGGACTGCTTGCAAGACCAAGTGTTATAACCCTAGATTGCACCACACACACTTACCTGGCATCAGGCCAACTCATATCTCTTCCTTGCCAAAGCCATGCTGAATAAACTCTTGAAAACCCTCTTAAATCAAGTGGCTCACGCCCTAACCTTCTACTTCACGCGTTGGAACGCTGGCAGGCCCACTACTGCACGCGTTGGAACGCTTGCTGGGCCACTACAGCCCGCGTTTACCTAACAAAGAACAAAAATAGGAAAGTTGCCGACGAGACAAAAAGATTTGGGTCAGTTAACTGAAACTCCCAGCCATGCATGGCCGAGAGTTCGTCCAAAACCCTAGCTTCTTCTAGCCTATAAAAGAAGGGGTAGGGGTACTATTTGGAGGAGGAAAAAGATAGCAAAGAAACTCTACCCAATTGCCGAATCTGTTTGTCCCAACCCTTTAGCCTTTCCTCAAGCTTAAGGAGAGTTCAAGCAAAGCAGTTGGAGGAAAAAGAAGAGGAGGAGCCCTGGATCAGGATCGAGGAACGGTGGCCGATCTCTATCATTATTGTAAGTTGATTCATCTTGAGATTAATAAAAGAATAATTTTCCCGTCCCAATGCATGAATTTTATATGTTTTATTCTATTTATGCTTAATCTCTAACCATCTAGTAGAAGAATAGCATGCATGCGTAGTGTTTTGTCTTGATTGTAGGATTGTTTTTGGAAGGAGCAGCGCAAATAAGCAGACAAAGCGCAACGGAGGATCTGCATCAAACGTCGATAAAAAAAGGTTAGTAGGTCTTTTCCATGCTTGTGTGTGAAAAAGGGGTTTGAGTGTTGGGGTGATAGGTGAAAAGTGAGTTCTTTAGGGTCATGATCTGCATGCAAGTTTAGCCCTAGCTTGTTAGTTTAGCGCGCGGGTACCCGCGCGCTGTTATAGCTCAGCACACGTTTGTACGCGTGTTGTTTCAGTGACAGTCGCGGGCTTGATTGGTTGCTTTTCAGCCTGGGTGGGGTAGTCATCCCCTTCTGTGGTGAGAAGTTTTCCTTTCAGGGGTTTGAGTCTGGGGCTGCACAGTCAGTTGGTTAGGGCCTCTTATCCTCAGCCTGTGTTTTTCTTAGTTGATGTTTTGATAGAAAAGACAAAAGAAAAAATATTGTTTTATAGTTTTTAGACAAGTGTTAGAATCGGTGCTTTCTTGATTGCCTTTGTGCGTCTTTGCTCTGGTTCTTTGCGATCTGCGCTTTAAGCCAGAATTTTATTCTGTTTTCTTGGTTTTTGTGCTTGTCGGCATTTTCCCTTTATTGCTTCATTTTGCAATTAAATAAAAAAAAAATCTTTTTTTTTTCATTTTCTTCTTTGTTTGAAGGTTGTGTTGCTGCATCAGTAGCTAGGAAGAAATATTTTTTCATAAGTTTTTGCATGAAATCTTAGAAAAGTCGAAAAGAAAAAGAAGTCTTTCTTGTTGAAAAGTTGTTGGTTTTTGGATTTTTTGTAAAAGTTTTTGTTTCCAAGCATTTCTTGTTCATTTTGCTTTGAGTCTTTACACACCATTAGTTTCACCTTCATACCTTGTGACGTAAAAAAGCCCATTAAAAGTAACGCTAATTAAAAACTATTAGACTTTTTGTTTGTAGGGTTCATACACTAACTCAGGACTAGGGCCTTGGAATAGGTTGGAGAGTAAATTATCCAAGGCCACTCAAACCAAACATTGGAGTTTGTCATAGGGAGTGTAGAAGTCCAGTTATGGAAAGTTATCCGGGACCCCCCTCTAACACAGGGGCTAAACACGAGGTCGCGTAAGGAAAGGTAGTGGAGATAACCCCTCCAAAGCTTGACCGAGCGTAGTGGAGAACACATATCGAGGATTTGTTGAGGGATTTCGTCGTTTGCATTTGCCACGGAGCTTCGTGGGTCTCGAATCCGTTCGAGGTCCTCAGTTGTCTTCCGAACCATTTGCTCTCGATACCCTTGACAGGTTTTAGGCTTGATACCCTGCTCATTGTGGTCTACCCGACTATCGACTGTACCCGCCTGGTGACTGTTCACGTACTGGCAAACTAGTTGCCAATATTTTCTAGGGACATACACGGGTGACTGCGGGGGTATACCGTGGTACCTAGGACAAACATCGGGCCACGCTTTGCAGAGTATACTCGGAGGGTGCTTCCGTATTCGAGTTACACTTGCATCGATAAGTTGCTCTAGTGTTGGTTGTTGTAACTGTTCTTCAAAATAGTTAGTGTTTGCTTGTCTTATCTCATAGGGGCTTCTTTTAGTATGTGTTACTGTTTGTTCATGTAGAATACCTTAGTGTGTCGTGAATCTTCTCACACAGTGGAGGATTCAGAGCTCCGTTGGTCACGAAGGCTTCTGGGCCTACCGCCGGTTATACTGGAGCCACCCCCGCCACCATTGAGGCGGAAGCTAGACCAACAAGGGTCTTTTGAAGCAACCAGGTTACCAACCATTGAGCCCGAACAACTACCAGAGGAATCGACCGCCAATCTTGGCTCGGTTGAAACCTCAACCACTGATACTTGGCCGCAAGTTATTGTGCCAATTCAATTTTACGAACGCCTGTCAGTGCCTCATACAGCTATGGCAACAAGTGTTGTTACTTCCTCTGGGAATTCTTCCGTTCCCATCACCGTTGCTACCACAGGAGAAGCTTCTCCTAACTTGCCTTTGTTGGTGGTCCGGGCCACCACGGTCTCGGTCAAAACTACGTCGCATAGTGGATTGACCCCATCTATCGTGGTGGCCACACCTCCCTTCACACCTAGTGTGATAGGCCCTCTGTTTTCATACGGTATGCCTAGTTCAGGTACAAGTCCTGCACTCACTCACTCCACTTTACAGACTTTGGGTCTAGGGGAAAGGAGCTCTAACGCTCCTCTGCAAGGTCAAATTGGGGGAATTCTTGTCCCTTTCAACGCTTTTCCTTACGCTGGAGTTAATATCTCTCCTTCGTCCCCTTCGCTCGGTGGTCTGCATCAGCAGTCCGTCGGGCAGCCTGCACACACAAGTTTCTTTGGAGCCGGGAGTCAAGGAACACCTGCGCAATATCAGTTGGTAGGTTCGTCACCATTTGTTTGGAACGGGATGTTTGGTAATAACACTTTCGCATCTACTTCTTTCCCATCTGGGGGCACACCCATTTTTGGACAGTCTACTCCGGCACAGGGTACTATTCCTGCGCCGGGGGCACATATACAAGGACCTTGGAACTCAGGAAAAGGATCCATTCCTTCCTCTGGAATGTCGTTCTGGGGTAATTCTTTCCACAGTCAATGGAACCCCGGACAAACTTCTATGCCTCTCCCAGCAGGACCGGCATGGAGTAATCCTTCCCAAAGTCCGTCAAACACGATGAATGCCCAACATCCTATGTCTTTTATGGGGAATCAGCCAATGGTGTCTCCTCAGATGCAAAACCCTTACGCTGGTCAGGGCCATGGTTTTTACCAGAATCCGGGCCAGCAGCCAAACTTTTCCTGGCAACCTGGTGCCAGCCAAACTCCAGGACCCTTTTATCCAGGCTATCAACAACAACCAAAACTACCATTCCTGGCGACGTTACACTTGCCAGATTTAACATGGTTGTTAAATGATCCTATCTGTCACGATCCCCATTGGCCTCCTATGCTATAGAAGTTGCCTTCGGACATTCCAAAGTTCGAGGCCAAGCCTAATGAAGATCCAGGTGATCACGTGACTACTTTCCACCTTTGGTGTTCATCTAACTCACTGAAAGATGACTCCGTCCAGTTGCGATTGTTTCAACGTACTCTTATTGGGAGTGTCGCGAAATGGTACATAGAGCTTGATCGTTCACGTTACTCTTCTTTTGGAGAAATGGCGATGGCCTTCCTTAACCATTTCCAGTTACCTGTGAGATACGACGCCGGCACAGAGTTGCTAGCCAATTTCGAGCAGACGACAGCGGACCATATCTCTGATCATATCCGAGAGTGGTGACACCGAAAGAGTCTAATCAAAGTACTAGTTCCACCAACATTCCTGCTTGAGTGGTTCCTTAAGTCTTTAGTACCGTAATTATCCAAAGACGTCGCAACTTCTGGGGTTTTCTCCGAAGAAGATGCCATCATGAGGGCTCAACAGTTTGAGCTTATCTATTCTCAGTCTGGTCTATTGTAAAACATCCTACCGGATGCACCACGATCGATACTGGATAAAACCAAACAGAGAGCCGGACCACTTGCCGACGGTATCGTTGGTTCGGCACAAACTAAGCCCACTGAGCAATTGACAAAACAATTGCAACAGTTATCTATACAACACTCAACGGCTAGCCAAACTACCGCTTTGGCTGCTCCTCCTACCCAAACGTCGAAAGTACACTCTGTACAGATGACTAACCCAAAGGCCACCCAGTAGCCTGAAGGGAAGAAAAAACAACGCAAGAAGGGTAAGGGGGATAAGAAACCCACTGATAATGCTGGCGAGGGAACCACGGAAAAAAGGAAGGCGAGGTATCCGTGCAACTTATGTGCGGAAGACCACCCGACCCATCTATGTCCTCGACTTGCGGAGGCCCGGAATTTTGTCACACAGCAACAACAGGCCGTGTTGACTAATCCCTTTCAGCATGGGAAAAATTTAACTCAAGCCTCTACAAGTGCCGAAGGGGGCAGCCACGAAACCTGCCCTCCCCCAAATAGTTCCTCTTCCGCGAACGTATATATGGTTAAAACTGATGCTTTAATAATGACTAGAGTGCATGACTATAGTAAACCAAGCACCTCTGAAAAGGGCAAAGAAGCCGAACTCCCATCTCTTCCTCTACAGATTGAGAAGACGTTGGGAGAAACGATGACATGCATTCCAAAAGGTGCGTTTAAGAGGGCTTCTCACAATCCGAACGCAAGGGCCGCCCATAACTACTCTGTGGTGGAAGATTTATCCCAAACCCCTTGTGCTATGTCCGCTTTGGAGGTCCTCCAAAGTTTCCCTGCTCAGAGGAAAGCCTTGTTAACTACTTTAGGCTCTACTGAGACTTGTAATCTAGGTACCATCATGTTAGATACGAATGACTTAAAACCTCGTTTGCCTTACCACATCGCGTTTCAGATAGTAGTGGCTCATCCCACGAAAACGTTTACACGAAATATCTTCCACACGGTGGTCGACGAGGGTGCTTCGACTTGCGTTATGTTGTTAGCATGCTGGAAATCCATTGGTCAGCCTGAGTTGTCTCCATCACCTACTCTCCTCACTACGTTCGATGGTCGTTCTTTCCGACCACATGGCATCATTCCTTCTTTCCCTGTGCAGTTAGGGGGAAAGACCGTGTGTGTCGAAGTAGAGGTAGTCGATGCCCCCATCGACTACAATCTCCTGTTAGGTCGTAGTTGGACTTATGCTATGCAAGCGGTGGTCGCTACAGTTTTCTGAGTCTTATTGTTTCCACATGAAGGCCAAATAGTGACCATTGATCAGTTGTCCTTCTCTCGACTTGACCTAGCCTTGGGGGCATCCACGGTTCCCATGATAGATAATCCTCAAGCCGGTGTCGTTAACATAGGAGTTGGTTTGTGCCCATATTTGATGGGTACTTTCAATTACCCACCTCCTCATGGCGATGTCAAGTTTATATCGACTCACCACAAGGTTGAGATTTTTCACGTTTCATCGTTCTGCACGACTTACTTTCAGGATCTGTGGATTCTTCCTTCCCCATCAGCCACGATGGATGAGATAGGGCACGCTGGTATGTCCATGCCCTTGTCGGCTGCTGAAGTAGCATACTCTTTAGTTCAGCAAGCTTCATCCACTCCTGATCCAACTCCCGCACAAGATTTGGATCCACCTCTAGAGCCTATCTAGGCTCAGGGTTCTCTCGCCAATACCAATTCGTTAGACTTAGTCTTGCCTTCTGACGAAGTTGTAATCGAAGCAATGACTAGTCTGGACAAACCTTGGGAAGATCTTCATCACAGATCATATTTCCTCCCAGAGTTAAACCGAATCGAGGCAGGAGAATTCACTATCACCATGACGTGAGATCAGCCATGTCCTATTAACCTCTTAGCTACACAGGAAATTTACGCTGAGGGAAATATGGCGACTATCGTTGCCACTATACCTATCAACATCTCCCAAAACCCTGGCGTTGTGGAGAATGTCTTCGTCGGAGCGAATTTCTCCCCCGAAGAGATTCAGATTTACACGGATCTTTTTAAAGAATTCCGCGACGTTTTTGCCTGGTCTTATGAGGAAATGCCAGGCATTGATCCGAAAATAGTTGAACACGAAATCACAATGTATCCTGATGTTAAGCCTGTTCGACAAAAGCTTCGTCCAGTTAATCCTAGGAAAGCAGTAGCCATTAAGACGGAGGTTGAGAAATTGCTCAAGGCTGGGTTCATATACCCTATTCATTTGACTCAATGGGTGTCAAATCCCATGCCGGTCGATAAAAAAAAAGGCACGATTCGTGTATGTACCGATTTTTCATGATTTGAATAAGGCATGTCCAAAAGATAATTATCCAACTCCATTCATCGATCATATCATTGATGAATTCACCGGTTGTGAAGCCTTTTCATTCATGGATGGTTTTTCAGGATATAACCAAATCCAAATCAAACCTAAGGACCAACACAAGACGACATTCATTTGTCCGTGGGGTACATTCACCTATCGCAAGATGCCTTTTGGTCTCAAGAATGCTGGAGCCACTTTCCAGCGGGCCATGTCTTTTGTGTTTCACGACCTCAAACATATAGTTGAGGCTTATCTAGATGATTTAGCATCACTCTCTCGCAAGTGAAAGGATCATCCTACACACCTCAGACTAATCTTTGAACGCTGTCGCTACTTCCAGATTCGCTTGAATCCCAACAAGTGCAGCTTTTGCATCACGTCAAGACGTTTGTTAGGTTTCATAGTGTCAACCACAAGGATCATGGTCGATCCTCTTAAGGTGGAGGCGATAATCCAATTTCCGCCCCCATGCACAATCTTACAACTTCAAAGTCTTCAAGGCAAGGTGAACTTCTTACGATGCTTCATCGCCAACTATGCCGAAATCACCAAGGGATTTATGCGTTTATTGAAGAAAGATGTTCCCTTTTTCTGGGACGACGCCGCTCAATGCTCTTTCGACGCATTAAAACACGCCCTTACTACCGCACCTCTGCTACGGCCACCGAATTATAACAAAGACTTCTTATTATATCTGGCTGCCGCGGAGTCAACCATAGGCATGGTTTTAGTTCAGGAGGACGATTCGTTTTCTGAATACGTGATCTATTACCTGAGCCGAGGCCTTGTAGGACCGGAACTTAATTATACTCATCTCGAAAAACTTGCGTTGGCAGTAGTTCATGTTGTTCAACGGTTCCGTCACTATGTTCTGTTTCGCAAGACCACCGTCGTTGCCGTCATGAATCCATTACAGTATATGTTGACACGACGAGTTATCGGCGGAAAAATCAGTAGATGGATGGTAATCCTCCAAGAATTTGACTTAGACTTCGTTTCATCCAAGTCCAAAAAGTCAATGGTCTTCACAGAACTTATCTCGGAGCTTCCGGTTGAGTTAGGTGACGTTGTGCCTGAGGAATCGCCTATCTGGGGGGATATGTTTTTGATTGAATCTTCAGACCCCTGGTACGGAGATATACTGATCTATCTCCAGAATTTGAAGTGTCCCACCTCTGCTTCTCGTGACGAGCGTCGGAGAATACGCCATCAGGCTAAGAATTATCTCATACTCAATGATACGTTGTATCAGAGAGATGTAGACTGCATCTTGCGCCGATGTCTCACTCATGAGGAGGCCGTCATAGTGCTCAACGATTGTCATACAGGATCTTGTGGTGGCCACTTGTCCGGGTTGGCAATAGCCCAAAAGATTTTACGAGCAGGTTACTTCTGGCCCACGCTCATAAAAGATTGCATCGATTTGGTCAAGAAGTGCCATCCGTGCCAAATATTCTTGCAGAAGATGAGGGCACATCCCGCTCCTATGTTTCTTGTCATCACAGTTGGTCCTTTCACTAAGTGGGGGATTGATTACACTACATGCAACCCCCCATCAGCAAGGGGGCACCGCTATATCATCGTAGCTGTCGACTACATCACTAAGTGGGTCGAAGCTATGCGAACGTTTAAAGATGATGGAGAGACTGCAACTCTCTTCTTATTTAACCAGATTATAGCATGGTTCGGCATCTTGAGAGATATTGTCACTGACCATGGCAGTCACTTTCAGAACCAAATGATGTCCGAGTTAACATCAAAGCTTGGGTTATGGAAAGAACATTCATCACCTTACTATCCCCAAGCCAATGGGTAGGTGGAAGCTGTTAACAAAACTCTCAAGACGATGCTACAACGAACTATCAACTTAGCCAAGTCAAATTGGCATTTGATGTTATACTCAGCATTATGGGCTTACCGAACCTCAGTTAAGACTGCAACCAGTTTCTCACCTTTCCAACTCATTTACGGGCTGGAGGCAGTCTTTCCCATCGAATGTCAAATTCCATCTCTGAAATTGGCAGTACAGTTATTGCCAGACACTTCGCCGCTTGAAGAGCGGTTAGTACACCTTGAACAACTTGATGAACAGCGTCGTGATGCAGCCCTGGCCAACGAGGCTCATAAAAATAAGGTTAAGTGTCAATATGATAGGTCCGTTCATCCTCAAGTTTTCTCTGAGGGTGACCTTGTCCTGGTTTATGACCAAGATAAGGACCCCCTGGGGGTAGGAAAGTTTAAACCCATGTGGTTCAGACCCTTCATTATTAAGGAGGTTTTAAAAAAGGGCGCTTATCGTTTGGTCGACTTTGAAGGGAATGCTTTGGCGGAGCCTAGAAATGGGCTCTACCTCAAGAAATATTACTCATAGAATGGTCACTGTGGGTAACTTTTTGTAACATATGTATAGTCTTTGTACTATTACTTTTTTACGTTTCTTTTAAAACTGTTATGGACGTGTCATTGATGTTATCTTTCGTCAATATGGCAGATGTCAAGGGAGTCCGAGGTGTTCGTGGGGTATGCGGACGGTGCTAATCGACAGACGCAGAGGCTTTCCTCCGCAGCTTGGGTGATCTTTACACCACAGGGTCAGTTGTTATCTTCCGGGGGTATATGCTTAGGTGACACCACAAAAAATGTTGCTGAGTATAGTGCAGTTATTGAGTTGCTTCCTGATGCTTTGTCATTGGGCATCTCTCGTCTCCGGGTCTATCTAGACGCTCAACTGGTTGTGTCGCAACTAAACAGAATATACCGCATGCACGACCCTACTTTACACCGACGATTCCTTAGGGTACGTCTCTTGGAACGTAACTTTGATTATATTACATATTTTCATGTTCCTAGGAGTCTAAATCAAATCACGGATGCTCTAGCTAATCACATTTTAGATTGGCATCTTGCTCACACATAAAAAGATCATGATCATACACATGTAAATACATTTTTACACACATAATCCATAAGACACAGAAAAGAAATAAAAACCATATATAAACATCATAAAATCCTCAGAGTACATAGATGGGTGCAAACACCTCACAGGTGGGAACCATAACGAGTCACCGGGCTTATGCCCTAAAAAAATATATACAATAAGGTGCTCATGGCACATAAAAAGTTTAAAATTCTGCTCAGGGCCTGTGGGCCCTGTTATAATCATGTACAGCCTGGGCTAAACACCTAAACAATCGGACCCATGTCTGAGGTGCCCCCACAACGTGAGTCTGCATGGAGGGCGGCAAGTCCTCTATCTCTGCCATGGGAATTGTGCGAGTGAGCGCAGTGAAGTTCCGCTCAATCCACCTAAGAACCCTCTCAGCTTCCCCTGCTGTGAGGTTCCCTGCCACTGCTGCTCCCCCGACGGCGGCAGCTGCGGCCTCTGGCCGTGGGCGGCGCCTGTTCCGAGAAAAATCGACAGGTCGCACGGGTCCCACATCTGCACGCAATACAATGTCCACCCATCAAAAACTCTGTTATACAAAAACATGCTATATATATCAAAAAGACATAAAAATTACATATGCAAACAAAAAAACTGTACAGGTGGAGACTTACCCATCTCCCCTCGCTCCTCACAAGGAGGCATTGGTATCGCTGGATCTCTAGAAAAATCGATCCCTGCATATGGGTAATCCTCAATCGCTGGGATCTGCCGTGACAGCCAGGCAAAAAAGTTATCATTGAAGGTCTCTATGGTCCTCCCACCACCCTGTCGCGGCAGCAACGCTGCCCATCTGCACACTGTGGGGAAAGTAGCTAGATGTCCTCGCACTGTCAGCCGAGGACTGAAACATGGAACTTTATCAAAGAAAAACGAACATAGGATGGTCCCAAACTCGAAGTTCCTATGCGTCCGCTGTCTGCAAGCTGTCAACTGACCTGTCATGCTTGCTAGTAGTGTGGTACTCTAGTCAAAAATATATGCATTCATGCACTGAATTGCATAGTTCATCTATGCGCGCGAAGCCTGATGCACGACCGCAGAGCTAGTAATCCGCCCAATGAGTGATAAAATGGTCTGGAGGGTGAGCCTGGTAATCCTACTCACAGGAACCGAGGAAGATCTCTGATCGATCCCAGCCTCGCAGTACTCCTCTATAAATTCCAAGACATTGCTAGGCCCCGCAGGAAAAGTATGAAAGTTGACGAGTTCCCCTCTCCTCAAGAGGCCCGTTAAAAAGTAGATATCCTCGGTGGTGGGCACCAAGGATTTCCCCTCTAGCATAAAGGCCTCTACATCTGGGTGCCAATAATCAACCAAGGCATTCAGTAGCCTGGGTTGAGCGTGCATAAACAGACACAGATTTTTTTTTACCAAGCCACACTGTGTCAGCACGGCCATAACGTTCGGATCTGCAGCCACTGCCTCATTGGTGGCCTCGTGCTCCCTCTCTCTCCACTGAACATACATCCTGCCAAAAACACAAGGCAAAAAAGGGGGAGTTAAGTCTTCATTCAATCAAAATTTCCATCGCGCGGGGGGCACCCGCGGGCTGTCGAGGCGACAGTCGCGGGTACCCGCATGCAGTTTTGGCTCTGCGCACGGGTACCCGCGGGCTGTCCCTGGACAGCCCGTGTTTGCCTAGGGCCGACCTCTTGGAGGTTGACGGCCACCTCCAAAACCAACTTGAATGCAATAAATTAAGTATTGACTTGCAATATTAGGGAGTTTGTACTTACTTGGTCCAAGCAGAAGTCTGTTTCGTCCACTGTAGCTCCCAGAATCACGATCTTTGGCAAAGGGGGTCTTTTGGTTCCAAAGTCAATTTCCAAATTAGCAATGGTGATAATGAGCTGCCAGCTTCTATTTATAGACTTTTTGGCCTCTTTTTGTCACTTTTTTGGGCCCCTTTATCAGTTTCTTTATACCGAAAACCATTTTGAGTGGTTTAGGAGTTATATGGGAGGGATTTGATCAGGTATTGGGACAATTTTCATTGAGTTTCAAAAAATAAAAATAAAATATATGTTGACGGTCCATAAAAAAAAATTTCAAAAATCAACTTGGGCATATAGGGTAGGATTTCATCTCAACTGTTGCATCTCATTGCCTTTTGTTCTTACGATTTAGGATCGATCCCATCTGGTTGTGACATGGAACTGTCATATATGCTATAGAAGTGTTGCAACTTGATGGTAGAGCTTGCCAAAACATGGATGCCCTAGGTAGTTCCTGGTTGCATTATGGTGTCCATGCTGTTTCTAACAACACTGTAGGCTCCGGAGTCTGTATAGTCTTTCCTGAATACGAATTTGAGCCTCATTCGCATGGGTCTT
>ML837112.1:16700-31656 GCA_009831015.1 Picea engelmannii | reverse complement strand
TCAACATCAATGTATTTAATGTTGCACAATCTCCTTTTTTTATTGAGATGTGTCAGGCTCTAGTTGAATGGGATCCAACTAGGTATGTGCCTCCTAGTTCAGAGAATCTTAGAACCACATTGTTGGTTAAGTCAAATAAGGAGGTGGATACAATCCTAGAGCCTATAAAACCATAATGAACCTCATCCACTTTCAATAAGGTTTCTTATGGATGGATGGATGCATCACATTATCCACTCATCAATTTCTTAGTGCCTTCCATAAATGAACTAATATTCTTGAAAGTAATGGATGCCCTTGGAAAATACAAGGATGCACAATATGTGAGTGAGTTTTTCTTTAAAGTTATTGAAGATGTAGGTGTTGATTCTATTGATGATTACAACTTCATGAGACATCCTCCAGGACACAGACTGAGTGAGTTGACCTGTGAGAGAGCCCATGTGTTGGGTGGGCCCATGAGGTGGGTGCGTCGTTCTTCTCTGGACTAAGATGAGATGATGTGTTCCCCTGTGTGGGGTGAGGATTCCCATGAGATGGGTGTCTCATTCCTCTTTGTATTGAGATGAAACGATGTGTACCCCTGTGTTGGGTGAAGGTGCCCATGTGATGGGTGTACGTCAAACTCTGACTGAGTTTCTATGATGTGTGGTCTCCTGCCTTGTGGACTCAGTTGAGTCAGGCTTGAGATGGTACTCTAGATGATTCTCCTATGGACTCAGTGAGATAGAGATCTGTTGAGTAGGATGTCCCTGTGGTTGAGCATAGGTGGACGTGCCCCTAGTGGTTGAGCACTGGTGGATGTGTGAGATCCCTTGTTATATTGTCTAAGAGTAAGATTTACCTATAACCCTAATTGTGATGTAAAGGGTACAAGTCGACTCCATCACATGTGAAATATAATTAATGTTTATTGTAATAATTAATTATTTTCCGAGTTATTGAGGTCAACCCTGTTTTTCCAATAGACACCACTTTTGGTCTATCCAATCTAGTATAAATAAAGGTGATTTCCCCATTGAGGAAACACACAAGTCACTTGTCATTTGGAAATTTCAGCAAGTACATTTCTAGGGTTGAAGTGCACACCTCTCTTGGGCACAAGTTTCATGGTAGTAGGGAACCCTATTGTGTGCATTAGGGTTTTATGGTTGGAGGATATTCTCTTGAGAATATAGAAAAGGATTGTTGGGTTTTTCTCCCTTGTTGAGAAGGGTTTTCCTAGGATATTTCSTGTGTTCTTGTGCATGATATTTCTTCTCGTGATCTTGGTTATTGCAACAATTGTGAATGGTGTAGATGAATTTGTTTATGGTTCAAGTACACGAATAAAATGAAATAAACCTCATGCTTGAGCCCAACATAGTGAAAATTCAACATGGTTTCAGAGCATAGGTCTTGAATAACCCATTGCAAAAGAATTAAATCCAACCATCCTCCTTTCTGCAATTTCGTACGACCTTCTAGGGTTTCTACAATTCTGTATGGCCCTCCTTCCTTTTCAGTTTCAATACTTTATACTTGGATTTTGGGGCTAAAATTGGCATAGGAGAGTGCGGCCTCCCTCAACGCACTTCCAGAGACTCTCAAAGTGCAATTTCAAGAATTTTGGATTTTTGGCCCTAGGGATTCTAGGGTTCCACAATGTTTTGTAGAAAATTCAAATTTAGGGTTTCTGCAACTAATTGAAGGAGCTTTTCAGCTCACCAATGTTCTTCTGAATTTCAAGTATTATTTTTGGCAGTCATAAGCCCAACAAAACCAATTTTTCTAGCCTGGCCTAGCCATTAGGTTTTCTATCCCAATTGGAAAGGGTTTGTGAAGAATTTGAAAATACGATGAACAAAAATATGATGGAAGATAAGCTTGATGAATCAAGAAAATACAGTTCCTGGAAGCCAAGACTTCAAAGAAATGAAGACATCAAACAAGAATCCTTATTATTCATTTCAACACTCTCAGGTATGGTTCCTACTTATAATGATACTTAGTTAATTGACAGTGGTGCCTCCAGGCACATGACCAGATTTAAATATCACCTGACAAATCTTGTTGAGAAAGAGACCAATCTACATGTTGTACTTAGAGACAATGGCAGATATAATGTGATAGGGGTTGGAAATTCTACTTTCCAACTATATTCGAACATACTTCTTTAGTTACGTGAGGTACTATATGTACCTGGGATGAAGAGGGACCTTGTCTCCATTTATTCCTTAGAAGACAAAGTCTACAAGGTTAATTTTTCTGAAGGAAAAATTCTTGCATGGCACAAGGACTCACATATAAATTGTGCCAGAGTAATTGGTGTTTGAGAAAAAAAATTATACAAGTTGACTATCAGACCAGTCTAGGCCCTATTACATGATACTATCATCTTGAGTGAGCTATGGCATAGGATACTTGCTCACATTCATTATAGATCCCTTCAAGCTCTAGGGAAAATGGTAATAAACCTTCCAGAGATACATATTCAACATAAAGGTGTTTTCAGAGGTTGTGCACTTGGAAAGAATGTAAAGGGGTCCTTCTTGAGAAGTGATCATAGATCCAAGGAAATCTTGGACTTGATACATTCACATGTGTGTGGGCCAATGATTGTTGCCTCCCTGAATGGATATTTTTACTGTGTACTCTTCATAGATGGTCACTCTCAGAAAACTTGGATTTATTTCCTGAAGACCAAGGATGGAGTCCTTGCAAGATTTCAAGAATTCAAAGCTCAGGTTGAGAACCTAACCAAAAGAAATATCAGGGTACTAAGATCAGATATTGGAGGAGAATACACCTCCAAGGATTTTACTAATTTATGTATTGAAGTAGGGATTGTTGGCATAGGGGTAGACCTAAGGTTCACTCCAAGAGCACACCAGCAAGCCCTAGCTACCAACCCTTTTGGAAACACCTGCGAAGCATATGCAGTCTCACCCGAAGCAACTATGAGGGGGTTGCACGACAGAGATGTCTACAACCAAAGGAATGTCAAGTGGATCAAGTACAACAACAACTCCATATGCATCAACACTTATCAAGCTATATATATCCTGCATAGTTATAGATCTGATCTAACACAGTAATGCAATTAACCATATAACAACAACAGAGATCAAAGCACAAGTCACACACACAACACAAGGTATACGTGGTTCACCCTCTCTCTAGGGCTACGTCCACAGAAATGTACTTATAATATGTTAAGATAAAGCCTACAATTATGATATGCGCTCTTAGTCATAAGATCTTCTCTCTTCTTCTCTCTTCCTCTACCATCATGTGCACCCAGCTGCAGGATTTGATCCTTGCACCCAGCTGAAGATCTTAAAATACCAGGAAGATTTCTCTCTCAGCACTTCCTCCCTCACAGTACAATAATATGTCAACCCACACTAATCAATATCAATTCCAAGCAAGAGTACCCCCCATGACCTAGGTCCTCTCAACCTCTATTTATACATTATAGTCCCTCACCGACAGCCCTAGATCAAAACCTATGTGTCAAAACCCTAATTACCAAAACCCTAGGTGTCTAAAACCCTAGGTCAACTTGACCCACTTTTCCCAGTCTTCACCAACCTGTCTCTCCTTTCTTTCTGCGTGGTGGTAACGGTGGCTTTCCCTGCTTTCTGAGTTGTGCTCGATCCATATCCCTTGCTGATCTGTCATCCTTGATCTCCTCATCTAACGACTAGCTTTTCCGCACTTCACTCCGACTTTTCTTCTCTTTTTCTTACTTCGACCCAATGACAATCACTGTGTCTTCCGCGCAGTTCGCGTTTGAACTTTTCTTCCTCGATCTTCTCTTGCTTCCATATCCAAGGGCCAACAGGCCCCCAACATTCACCTGTGACTCATCTCGAGGCACTTCATATCTGATCTTTTTATTTTACTTCGACTTTGTACTGCGCAGTGCAGTCTTTGATTTCTGCTTTGTGCCACTTCCCTTCCCTTGTGAAGATTATCTTTTCTATGTCTGGTACCCAGTTTCAACTGCACTTGGTACTTGGACTCTTCTCTTTTTGTTTTTACTGAGAGATGTGAGGCAGCTAGTTGTCATAGTACAACTTTAGCTGACTCTCGTTCACCAATCCTTCCTTCCATTCTCCCTTCAATGTTTGCAGTTGTGCAACTCCTCCTTCTGTGACATAGGTGATCTCGTATGGTCCAAGCCAATGCGTCCTGAACTTCCCTGGGTGTCTTATGAACTTACTCTCATACACCAGTACTAAGCCACCCTTCTTGAATGTCTTCTTCTTGATGTTCCTATCATGATATGCCTTCTCTCGTTCTTTCTGAACCTGCTGGTGGAATCCTATAATGAATCGGTCTTCCTCCAATTCAACCAACTGTTCTAGCCTCTTGTGGAAAGCGCCAGTATCATCCATGTCTATAAATGTAGCAATTCTTAAGCTTGGTACCAAGTATTCCATCGAGACAAAAGATTCAAGGTCGTAAACCAACTTGAAAGGGGTCTGCATTGTTAATTTCTTGCAAGTGGTTCTATAAGCCCATAGTACTGTTGGTACTCTTAAATCCTAGTCGTCCCTATTCACACTGCAAACCTTCGTCATTGTTGTCTCCAAGATCTTGTTGAATGCTTCAACTGTTCCATTTGCTTGTGGATGGTAAGGTGTACTCTTATGATGGTGAACTGCAAATTCTTCAGTCATGGCTTCCACTATCTTATTGATGAAATGGGTGCCTTGATCACTCATAAGGGTCTTAGGACATCCAAATATGGTTATTATGTCATCAAAGATAAAGCGTGCAGCTATAGTTGCACTACAATCCTTGATTGCTCTTTCTTTGGCCCATCTAGTTAAGTATTCAGTCGCAGTAATGATGTACCTTTCTCTCGTGCGCTTCCCTGGTGGGTTTATAGGTCGCACGAAGTCAATGGCCCATTTTTCAAATGATTGTAGGGTCATCTGTGGCGTTAATGGAAGTTCGTCTCTTCAGGATGGTTTTCCAACTCTCTGGCATATATCACTAGCTCTAGCATAATCCTTATAATCTATGTGTAAGGTAGTCCACCAAAGGCCAGCTCGCAGGACCTTCTATGCAGTTTATTTCCCTGCATAATGTCCTCCTGCAAGGCCTTCATGAGCTTCTGCGAGGATCAGTAGGCGCTCTGCCTCCATAACACATCTTCTTAGTATCTCATCAGGTCCCATCTTGTATAGCTGACTAGCTATTAGTGAAAAGTCTGCAATGCGCACCACGAGTTGTTTCTTCTGGGGAATTGTATACTCACTAGGTGCTATCCCTATCGTCAGGAACTAGACAATGTTTACGAACTGGTCATCAATCTTTCTAATGATGAGCAGTTGTGCATCTAGTAGTGTATCCTCCAAACTGGTGGGTTCTTCTCCATGTTCCAACCTCAATGACAAGTGGTCAGGGCCCTTGTTCATTCTTCCTGGATTAACTATGATCTCAAAATCATATTCCTGAAACAACAGGAGCCATCTGCATATCCACCCCCCCAACACTGGTTTATTGACTAGGTATTTTAGCACAGAGTGATCTGTGAACATTTCAAAGTGTCCTCCAAATAAGTAGTGGCGGAAGTTTTGTAGTGCATATACCATGGCCAATCCTTCTCTCTTTGTGGTGGTGTAGTTAACTTCTATTGTGGATAGCTTCCTTCTAGAAAAGGCTAAAGGGTGATCAATGTATTTTGTTCCTGGCTATGCCAATACTGCTCCTAGTGCAATAGAAGACGCATCGAAATTCACATGAAACTCCTTGCTCCAACCTGGAAAAACTAGAATGGGCGTAGTGACCATCTTTTGTTTCAATGTGTTGAAGCTCTGTTGGCATTCATCTGTCCACCCAAACTGGTAGTCCTTCTTCAACAACTTCTCCATTGGTGTTGTAATTTGGGCATAGCCTTTAATGGATTTCCTGTAATAACCAGTGTGTCCTAGCACAGTGCACAGTTGTTTAACTAAAGTAGGAGGTGGTAAATCAACTATAATTACAACTTTAGATGGATCAACCAACAACCCCTGCTTGCATACAATATGGCCTAATAATACTCCAAATGGTGAGAAGAAGATGCACTTCTTCAAATTTAAAGCAATTTGACACTACCTTCATTTATGCAACATTAGCCTTAGACATTCAGTATGGTTTTTCAACAAACTAAATACAATCCAGTCATCAAAATATGCTTCTAAATATTTATGCAAAAATTATTTGAACGCTTCGACCACCACCCTGAAAACGATGGTTAGGGAATTCTTCAGTCCAAACGGAATTATTGTATATTGAAAGGATCCTTATTTTGTGGCAAACATGGTCTTATGGCGTTCCTCCTTGGAAATCCGGATCTGATGGTATCCTAAAAATCCATCTGTAAAAGAATATACCTCTTGGCCTCCCACGTTGTCTAATACTTCATCAGTGAATGGTGTAGGGAAAGACTCGTGTAGACATGCATTGTTCAATTTCCTGAGGTCCACACATATTCTGATTTCTCCTGTCTTTTTGTCTTGTACCACCATAGGACTGATCCATTCTGATTCTTTGATAGGTTCAATAATCCCTGCTTCCAGCATTCTGTTGAGCTCAATCTTCACTTTTTCCTTGTATTTTGGATTCAATATGTAGGGTCTTTGCTTGACTGGCTTCACATCTAGTTTTAAAGGTATTCTCATCTCTCCCATAGTTCCTTTGATTCCCTTCATATCAGTGAACTTGGTTGGAAACAAGTCCTGATATTCGTGCAATAATTCTGTAATCTTGTCAATGGTAGAAACATCCCAATAATCTATGATATTGGTAAGCTTTGGTGTCTCCTTTGTTCCAATATTAACCTTTCTGATCTTGAATGGCTATCTAATAAATGGTAATTCAACTCTTTGTCCCTCTACATCTCTTTGGCCTTCTGTCTCAGTGATGTTGACCTTCCTCAGGTCATCGTCGTCATCGGCATTGATGTTATAGCAAGTCTACAATTTCTGGAGAGGCACAGTCCATTCATCCTCCTCTTGTTCCGTAGGGAGGCTATATGCCTCTTCAAATACCTTATGCCTCACAATATGTAGTGCTTGGTCTACTGAAGGATATTCACTTTCAAATAAAAAGGTGGTAAACAAAATTTGAATCAAACCTTCCCAATCTGTGGTGATGAGGCGCAGTTCCGCTTGAAGGTACCAGTTGATAGGGGTCGTATCTAGCATATTAATGAATCTGTGCACCCATTGTTCTCGAGGAATATCACTTCAGGCCTCTTCACAGTTTCACGCATGGTCCTTTGGCCAGCTTCGACCAATATACCTTACTTCGCAACTTACTGTTTGTGTTGAAAACTGTGTTGTCATTAAGGTTCGACATTGTGTCCAGTCTGTGATGTTTCTTTTGTGAATCCCCCACCATCTTGCTGGTGTAGCTTTCAGGGCCTCATCCATTTCCAAAAATCATTGTTGTGTTGGTACACTTGTTTCAAAACCTGAAAGGAAGGTTTCTAGGGGGTTTAGGCCATCAAATGTGGGTAACTTACTCACTGTTATGCCGATCCAACGAAATTCTCTGGTTAATATAGCACATCTTATGGTAGAGATTTCATACATCTGGTTCTGCCAGTTCTCCAGTGCTTCTTGAGAGTCCGATGAACATGCGTTGTCACTTTTCCAGCTCAGATTCCCATCGGTTGTAGGATTGTTATAATCTTGTTGTTTGGTTGTTAGTTTGTAGATGTTTTCCAGTTCGTATGCATGGTCCTCTTCTCTAATGGGCTCTGTGTAACGTTGACCCTCATCTGGATCTAAGGGTGAAATGACCCTAAGGCCATCTCTTTCAAAGGTCATATGTATTTTCTTCAAATCAACAATAGTAGAGTTGTCGAAGGCCCAATCGATTCCAAGCAATGCAGGGTAAGGGAAGCTATCATCAACAATTTCAATTACCTCAAGATTTGCAAAGGTTCTAGCTCTGTCAATGTCAACCGGGGCATGCTCCAATCGTCTAAATGGGCTGACAACTTGCTGATTATCCATGCGAAGTCTGATAGGGGAATAGATCAGCTTGGGTTTTCCCATCAGTGCCCAAGTTTGCTTCATCATGACATTGACCTCTGATCCTAAGTCGAGGACCACATAGTCTATATCATAGTCTCGTATATGAGCATTCAGGTGTAATTCTTTATTTGTTCTTCTCTTCTTGCCAATTTGGTGTACTTCCTTATTCAGTAAGGGGTCTATCTTCCCTAGATCATACTACCTGATTAAGTTCTGTAGTTCTTGCATAGCGTTCCCATCCTGAATTAACTTAAGGCAAGTGTAAAAAAATTCGATGACTTTGCTTACCTCTTTTCCTTCTTTATGTGCAGTCGACTAGTCAAATGCCTGAGGCATTCCATACTCTTTTATTTCCGATCGTGTTTTTGATGAGGACCCTTGGTCTCTCTAGAACTCATGTCTTGCTTCCTCGAATATTTGTCTTTTTGTCTTTGCATCAAAAGCCCGAGTCTTCTTCGCAGCTTTCCTAATACCTGAATCTTCTGCGATCTTTCTTTGGATTGTTCTATCCTCTCCTATAACAGTGCCTCCTCGAGTAATAACAATGACTCTAGAGTCTGTTCCATGAGGCTCAACATATATCAGTTGTACTTGGGGTTTATTCTGGGGTCCTCGTCTTTTTTGAAGCTTGGCTAGCAACACAGGGCAATCTTCAATAACATGCTCGAAGGAGTTGCAATAACTATAGGTGGTGCAAGGGTTTTGACAGTCCCTCGCTAGATGTCCTAGTTGCATGCAGTTGTAACAGATTATTTTTCCTTGGCCTCGACCCATACCTCCTCCTCATCCTCATCCTCTATATCCACCACGAGGATTGAAAGTTCCTCTTCCTGGGGAATTGTACTATGCAATGTTTCCTTCTTGGTGCACTTCACCTTGGATCTTATATATGTCTCTTGATCTTTCATGCATTAGGTCAAAGGCCCTACAATCTCTATCATCATGCCCTACAGACATATAGAATGTGCAATACAAGTTTGTGGGTGTTTGAACATACTTTTGCATATAGTATCACTCACCAGGGCGATGTCAGTTTCTGCATACTTCGCACCAGGGCAGGTTAACTTGCTTCAAGGGGCTCGGTGCTCCTGAGGCTAAATATTCATGAAACAAGGGACAGTGTTCTTTATCATGACCTTTGGATCTACATCTTACACACCAGATATCTTCTCTCTTGTCCTTCCCCTTGTCCTTCTTCATATCCTCGACCTGAAGAGACAAACTAGTTAGCTGGCTCAGGATCTGGCTCATGCCTGAGCTAGATTATCCCATAGGTATTGATTCAAGCTTCATGGCGATCTCCAAAGCTTCTGCCTATGATGAAATATTCTTATGCATCAAGGGAACTCTAATATGCGATAGAAGAGAAACGATGAACCATTCCTTGTTCTGTTCATCTGGGATCTTAAAAGTCAATCTTCTAGTTAAGGTTTTGAATCTTTGATCAAACTCCCAAACAGGTTCGACAACATTTTGCTTGATCTCCTTCAGTTTTGTGATACATTGTGACTCTGAATTAGGTTTCTTTAATTATGCAACCAACGCGTTCTTGATCTCATTCAGTGTCTTAGGCTGCGCAAGTCCTTGGACAAGCTTCATGTACCAGCTTAACGCGCGATCCCTCAGTGTGGTGCTAAATTGATTTCTTTTAACAGCTTCATTGGTAATGTTTTTGATGTTCCATATGGCTTCGCATAGGAACTGGTGTTGATCAAGATCTTCAAATCCATATCCTCTAAAAATAGGGAGCCTCATCTCATCTGCCATGGAGCTACCTAGGTTTCATGTCTGAGTAGACACTGAATTGCTTGTAATGGTACTCTGTGGACTCTGGTGATTCTGACTATTCTGATGGTTTAATGTTTTTGGAACAACAGGGGGGTCATTATTACTTACTTCAGTAGTTTACACAGTTCCCGAGGTTTCTGGCTCGCTTTGGCAAAGTTCTTCAGTTTTTCCTTCTTATGTTCCATTGGATTCTGAGTGTTCTTCGTCTGTCAGACCTACCTCTTCCCCACTATAGAAACCCTCTTCTTCGTAGTTTTGCTTAAACAGGTTCTCAAGGTGAACCCCTCTGAATACTCTTCCATTGTGCATATGTCCAGCTTCTGTGTCACTATCGTTGTCCGAGTTTTTGAACATTAGCCTTTTCTGGTCCAACCAATCTACTGTATCTTCAAGATGTGGTTTTCATGCAAGATCATATTGATTCTTAACTTCAAAAAATGAAAACAATTTCCCTCTGGGTCCTTTGAAAAAGTATCTCTCGGCTTGGCTATATGATTCTACTCTGTCAACAACAAATTCGGTGATATACCCTCCAATGGTACTATCAAACCAATAATCTACGGCTCTAGATACAACGTTATCAACTCTCTTAACCCTCTGGATCAACGTCGATGTCCATGCCATAGGAGGTCTAGATCTGATCTCAAACTATGTATCGGATAATCTAGCCAACCACTCATGTAGCTCCTTATAGATTCCTCCAAAGAAAATCTCGTGAATGTCGGTGAAAATGTATCTTTGTAGCCAATCTTCAGTACTTAATTTAGGGTTCTTGTTCTAGGCTTCAACGAAGTCCCTCTCTTGATATTCTATCCACTTTTGAATCTTTTTCTTTGATGGGAACCACCTTGACATTTCCTCACGAAGATTCATGTCCCGGAAACAGAACCATTTGTTGGCACAGGGGCAGACCCAAGGTTCACTCCAAGAGTGCACCAACAAGCCCTAGATATCGGCCCTTTAGACAACACCTGTGAAGCAGATGAAGTCTGACACAAAGTAGCTATGAGGGGGTTGTAGGACAAAGATGTCTACAACAAGAGGAATTTCAAGTGGATTAAGTACAACAACAACTCCATATGTATCGACACTTATCAAGCTAGATCTATACTGCATAGTTATAGATCTGATCTAACATAGTAATGCAATTAACCATATAACAACAATAGAGATCAAAGAATAATTCAAACACACAACACAAGGTATACGTGGTTCACCCTCTCTCTAGGGATACATCCACAAAACTGCTCTTATAATATATTAATATAAAGTCTATTATTCTGATCTGCACTCTTAGTCAGCATATCTTCTCTCTTCTTCTCTCTTCCTCTACCATCCTGCGTACACCACTGCAGAATTTGATCCTCACACCCAGTTGAAGATATTGCAATACCAGGAAGCTTTCACTCTCAACACTTCCTCCCTCACACTACAATAATCTCTCAACCCACACTAATCAACATCAATGCCCAACAAGAGTACCCCCCACGACCTAGGTCCTCTCGACCTTTATTTATACATTATAGTCCCTCATCGACGGCCTTAGGTTGAAACCTAGGTGTCAAAACCCTAATTACAAAAACCCTAGGTGTCTAAAACCCTAGATCAACTTGACCCACTTTTCCTAGGATTCACCAGCATGTCTCTCCTTTCTTTCTATGTGGTGGTAACGCTGGCTTTCCCCGCTTTCTGAGTTGTCCTTGATCCATCTCCCTTGCTGATTTGTCATCCTTGATCTCCTCATCTAACAACTAGCTTTTCCGCACTTCGCTCCAACGTTTTTGCTCTTTTGCTTACTTCGACCCAGTGACAGTCACTGTGTCTTCCGTGCAGTTCACGTTTGACCTTTTCTTCCTCTATCTTCTCTTGCTTCCATATCCAAGGGCCAACAGGGATCAAGAGGGAGCACACAGTTCCTTACAACCCTCAACAAAATGGGGTTGCAGAGAAGAAGAACAGAACCATCATCGAGGCCACCAAAGGAATGATACATGATCATAGTCTACCTATGATTCTGTGGGCAGAAGCATGCATGACAACAGTATATGTTCAGAACACAAATCTTCACTAGATTTTGAAGAATATAACTCCTGAAGAATCATTCACCAGAGTGAAGCCTGATATTGGACACTTCAGGATATTTGGGTGTCCAATATACTTTCATGTACCCAAAGAGAAGAGGTCCAAGCTAGACCCTTCAGGAAAAAAAGGTACATTTGTGGGATACAGTGAATATTCGAAGGAATATCGAATCTACATCTCTGGTCAGAGACAAATTGAGGTGAGCAAAGATGTTATCTTTGAAGAAGAGATATCGTTTCAAATATCTAGAGAATCTTAGATGGAGATTGACAGCGAGACAATACCTTCTCCCCCTTAAACAATTCATAGGGATGCGACCATTATTTTAGTTGATCCAGTTGATCCAGTTGCTCCAGTTTATATCCCCAAATACATTGTAGTAAGCCATAAAAAGCCTTCCTGGGCCCGACAAACTTTGCAAGAGGCAAAGGGCCATGCAACTCCTCAAGGCACATCCTGAGAGAGAAAGAAACCAAAGAGATTTTTGATCTTCTTTTCATCCATGAGACACATCATTGATACTAAGCCTTCTTATCATGGAGAAGTGATAGGTCAGCAGGTATGTAAAGATGCCATGAAAAAAGAGTATCAATCCATATTGAATAATGATGTTTGGGATATTGTTCCAATACTAGAAGGGAAGTCTGTAGTAACTTCCAAGTGGATCTATAAGATCAAGCATGCAGCTGATGGAAGTGTCAAGAAATACAAAGAGATATTTGTAGCCAGAGTATTCTCACAAGTGGAGGGAATCGACTACGAGGAGACATTTTCTCCAGTAGCCCAATACACTTCCATCTGTACGATCATTGCACTAGCTACATCCATGGGTTGGAAAGTACATCAGATGGATGTATAGACAACATTTCTCAATGGTGATATTGATGAAGAAGTTTACATCAAGCAACCAAAAGGATTCGTGATACTAGATGAGAAAACTCATGTTTGCAAGTTGAAGAAATCCCTATATGGACTAAAGAAGGCACCTCGTTCTTGGTATGAGTAGATGGATGGATTCTTGATGAGTTTGGGATTCAACAAGAGTGTTGTTGATCCAAACCTATATTATCATATTGTTGGTAATGAGTGCCTAATATTGGTCCTGTATGTGGATGACTTATTCCTCGTTGGGTTAGAAATACTTATTGTTGAATGCAAGTAATCATTGACTTTTGAATTCAATATGAAGGATATGGGTATGATGCACTACTTCTTGGGACTACAAGTATGGCAGAGGACTGATGAGATTTTCTTGAGTCAAGGAAAATATACAATGGAGATATTGAAGAAGATCGGTATGATAGACTGCAAATCCATGCCTACACCAATGGTGATGGATTTGAAGAAGATGAACGATGCTTATATTGATTCAGGCAAGATTGATCCACATTTATACCAACAACTGATTGGGTGATTGATGTATCTGGTTAACACCAGACCTGACATATGCTATGCAGTGAATGTACTTAGTCAGTTCATGAGTCAGACAAGACAAACTCACTGGATAGCAATGTAGCATGTATTGATATATCTACGAGGCACAATTGGATATGGCATGAGATATGCCTTCGGTGTAGACATGAGTTTGCAAGGATATGCTGATGTAGATTAGGCAGGGAGCACAGTGGAATAGAAGAGCATATACGGTTGTTGTTTTACCTTGGGGTATGCCATGGTTTCCTAGTGCAGCAAGAAACAAAGATATGTGGCCTTAAGTACCGCAGAAGCAGAGTATATAGTGTTGAGTGTGGCAGTCTGTGAAGCAATGTGGCTTCACAAGCTCCTGACAGATTTATTTGATCATGAGATGGATCCTACCATTATTCATTGTGATAACCAGAGTTGTGTCAAGCTCTTTGAGAACCCTATGTTTCATGATATATCGAAACACATTGAGATAAAATATCATTATATCAGAGACATGGTGCAGAGGAAAGAAGTACACATGAAGTACCTTCCTAAACATGAGAAGATTTCAGATATCTTCACCAACCTACTTGCCAAAATGAAGATCAAGTACTTCCTTGAGAGACTTGGCCTGGTGGAGAATGCCTCCCTAGCTCAGAGGGAGTGTTGATGATTACAACTTCGTGAGACATCCTCCAGAACACAAACTAAGTAAGTCTACCTGTGAGAGAGCCCATGTGTTGGGTCTTCCCATGAGATGGGTGTGACATTCCTCTATGGAGTGAGATGAGACGATGTGTGCCCCTATGTGGGGTGAGGATTCCCATGATATGGGTGTTTCATTCCTCTCACATCAGACGATGTGTACCCCTGAGTTGGGTGAATACGCCCATGTGATGGGTGTACGTCAAACTCTGGAATGAGTTGTTATGACGTGTGGTCTCCTGCCTTGTGGACTCAGTGAGATAGATATCTATTGAGTAGGATGTCCCTATGACTGAGCACAAGTGGATGTGCCCCTAGTGGTTGAGCACTAGTGGATGTGCGATATCTCTTGCTATATTTTCTGAGAGTAAGATGTACCTGTAACCCTAATTGTGATGTAAAGGGTACATGTCGGCTCCACCATATGTGAAAGATAATTAATGTTTATTGTAATAATTAATTATTTTCTTAGTTATTGAGGTCGACCATGTTGTGCCAATAGACACCACTTTTGGTCTATCCAGTCTAGTATAAATAAAGGTGATTTCCCCATTTAGGAAACACACAAGTCACTTGTCATTTGGAAATTTCAGCAAGTACATTTCTAGGGCTAAAGTATGCACCTCTCTTGGGTGTGTTATCCCCCACTTTAGGGATAACTAAGGAGATTATGTCTCGAGGCCCATAGGTCCTAGACATGGAGTACCAAGAGCCAAATCGACTTCAACATGGCCGTGGAGGGCCCATCTTTTCTTCCTTCAGTGCCTCCACTTTTTCAGTAGCAACAACATCCATCACCTCGGCTTGGTCCTGTAGTAGAAATGGATCTTGCTCCATGTGGTAATGAGTCTGGGTATCATGGTATGTGTCACTCTAATCCTCAAAACCTTTGAATATGTGCATCCAACTATTTTTGTTTCTAACGGGTGCTTGGATCGTATACCTATCCACTT
>ML837111.1:31488-46131 GCA_009831015.1 Picea engelmannii | reverse complement strand
TGATGTCCCTAGTTGGAGCCAATGTTGAGACCTAAGTCTGCACCCCTGCCCCTCCTCTCTCATTTCCCTATACCTTAATCAAAATCATTCCTCTTCTGGTTGGTTAAGTCAGTTTCCCATTACTAAATGACTCAGTTTTTTATCATTATCTTTCTTGATTGATTCTTTGCACCAATTATTTATGTTTTCTTGAAGGATAAGTGCATGACACATGTCATGATTTGGGTTTGAAATAATTTTCATCATGTTTACCATCGATTGAGTGTGCAACATGTCAACCAAGTCCTTTATATCCACATGAAACATACAAAAAGAAAGACGCAACAATCCATTTCGGGCTTAGCTTGTAACAGACAGATTTAAATTGTTGGCGATCAAGATCCTACAGTCAATTAAGATCGACGACTCTTGTGCATTCGAAGTTTCAAAACCATGGAAGGTTTAACCACAAATCATATGAAGTTTCACTACGAAACATTTTCACTCTAGGAGATTGCAATCCATAATAAGTACAAATTCCCAAAGTGCCAGAGCCCCGAACTGCCACGTCACTCTGGGAGATCGTCCTCCGGGAGATATTCATACTCTGCATTCAAAATATCTTGAATGTTGAAGAATTGGTGACATGTGGCACTCATATGTTGACAACACATGGAACTCATCTGTCTACGATGTGTGGCATTCATCTGTAGATGACATGTGGCATTCATCTGTAGATGACATGTGGCACTCATTTCAAGCACCTTTGGTTACGTCATCTTTACTATTTCAGATGACACATGTCACTCTCTTTTTATGACATGTCACTGACTATGACATCATGCATCCACGTCACTATGGGATATCATCCTCCGGGAGATTCTCAAACTCTACAGTCAAAATCTCCCCGAACGTCGAAGAGTCGGAGTCTTGAAATCTCGAAAAGTTTAAGGATAAGATATATTAATCTCGGGTTAATTATCAATAATATTTGGTTAATGACTTCACGAGTTCGGTCATTCGGGATATGTGTATACTCTTGCATTCAAAAGCTCCCGAACATCAAATTTCCGAAGTGGCTTATCCTCATTAATTGCATTGTTGTGGAAAAGATACGAAATGATCTTACTCAAACATTTTCAGATCTTGCTTGGATAAAGAAAGATATACGAGAATATCACCCTATGTTTATAGCCATCAAAATGGATATTCTAATTCACAAGTATTGTTTACAAGTGCTTAGGTTGTTTTTTTATAATTAAAAGCTTGTTGGAAAAATCATTTTTTATGTAATTTTCTGAACATATCATATGATGAAATAAATATAGAGACATAATTAAAGACACTAAGTCAATAATCAACACATATGAGACATAAAGAAATCCTTTATTTCATTCCAATTCATCAAAGAATCGTTCTCTTTGCAAAATTTCATGAGGAAGTTTTGGACCAAAGTCAAACTTAGACGTCCCCGATGAAACATACAAAAGGACTTATAACAGAAAATACAAAAAAAAATGAACTTAAAAAGTTGGATGAACTTGCCACAGATTGCTTCCCACTAGACTCTGCACAATAGCCTTTGTTAGTCATGAAAACTAATTCACAAATAGACAAGTCTACACAGACTATCAAAGATAGATCGACACCTCTGAAAAAACAAGTGTCTGAATGATGTAATCCAGCCCTAAATCTTGTTGTCTACAGTAGGAACCTGCTATCATAAAAAAGAATTAGGCTTCAAATGAATTAAGGAATGAATGAAAATTGAATTATCTCAACAAAAACTCAAAGAGAAAACCTTAGTATGCTTCTCCTTCTATTCTCCTCTTGTTCCTCACTTTTCTTTTTCCTTTAAGCAAATTGGAATTGGTTGAAGTAGTGAACTACTTCATTAGTTAAGTTAACAAAAACTCAACCAACTTTTTTAGTTAAGGGGGAAAAGTAATAATCATAATAATGGTTTTTTAAATAAATAATAACTAGTAGGTGGGACCCCTTGTGACTCCCTTTAGCTTTTAACAATCTTAACACAACTAGTTAATTAAACAAAACATCCCTCCTTGTGGCTCCCATCATCACATTCACAATTGACAATCTGTCTCAATAATAATTGAAATTATTTCAAAAATATATTACTCATATATCCAAAAAATAATGTGTTGTCCAAAATTCCAAAAGTCAACTATTATCATCAATTTATAAATTTAAAAAACTTAAAATCCATATTTTCCACTCTGAGATGCAATCATTCCCTTGTTGTTGTTGTCACCTTTTGATCTCTCTGAATTTTCCTTTGGTTGTGTTGAGCCTTTAGGCCTAATCTCGTTGATCACATAAGAGAAATCATCCCTCAAATGCATGTGGGAAGACACGAATTTATCAGAGCCATTGGAGGGTGAGGAAGGGGCAACAGTGGATTTTCCTTTATCAAGGGCATGGTGGGCCTCGATTTTCAACCTTTTTCTAGCATGGAAAGACTGAACTGGTGAGTGTACACGGGCATCTTGGACAATTTGATTGATCGGTGGGGGAGCAGGTAAGGACAAATTGGGCCAGCCACGATGTTAGAGACTGTCAGGTGGATAATCTCTTGCCATCCATCATTTTCGAGAACTTCAGGTTACAATGAGACATGAGGATAAACGGGAACACTAGGGGCCTGTGGGGATTGGAAGGGAGGCCTTTCAAGCCTAGGTTGGACCACTCCTTTCCCAATCCAATTAAAAAACCCAGCTTGAAATAGTTGGCCTAACTCTTGCGAGTCAACATCAAAGTGTATGGAGAATCTTGGCCTTCTAGGGCCCCTGTTCCAATTACCTCTTCCTCAATTACCTATGTCATGGCTACCTCAACTGAAAAATCTCATTCCTGTATGCATAATTGATTATCAAATAGTTTCTTTAACAACCATACATGAAAACTCTTTTTAAAATATGAAATAAATTTTGGCTCAACAACATATCAGATTCATGAAATCCAATCCATACAAATTGTTTAATCGTTGTCAATGAGCAGGGGGTGAGCAAAGGTTTTGGGATATGCGAGGGGTTGTATTGAGCGAAAAAATTTAAAATGATGGGGAAAAGATCACGATTACTGCTCATAAACGACAAACAATCAACTGTAATATAAACCAAAGAACATATCATTGTAATCCATCCTTGTGATATTAAATTGTTACAATATAGAGTTCTTCTTAACTGTAATTAAATTTTAGTAACAAGGAGTGGATAATGGATATGGGAAGGAGAGGGGATTGTAATTAGCGAAAAAGTGAAATAGTGGTAGGGGAAAAAACAGATATTGTTCAAAAAATCCATTAAGTAATCCATAAAACAACTATGTATTTAATGCAAATGATCCAACACTAACCAAATAATTACTATGATCAATTAAACAATCAGTGTGTATAATTTAACCATTACTGTGTGTTAACTTGCTCACTATTCATATTTAAATCTTTAACACGGTGTCATCATACTCAAAATAACATGCCTTCCGAAACAACATGTATAAGAATTATGTTTCTTCTCATTTGTCCCAACAAATTTCAAATGAAAATACATTCATTTGTTTCCACTCTGTTCAACATCAAAACATCAACCATTACCCATGAATTATCTCCTCAAATCAAACACAGACACAAGTTCTTTTAAAATCGTGCCTAATTCCATTCCTCTAATCAATTTAACAATTAACTTGTAATGAAACCATACCGTTATAAAACCCGTGAGTTAACAATCCAACTGTTACAACACAAGAGGCAGCGACTGTGTGCCCATTTCATTTCTTGAATCAACCAATTAACCATGTTGAGCTATTGATTCAACTGTTATAATACATAATGCAACGACTAAACACCAATAATATAAACCACTATCAACACTATTCCATCAAATATGTAATTAACCTGATCAACAAGGACGAGCCAATAATCAACCCCACTAGCAATAGTACCCAA
This sequence comes from Picea engelmannii, assembly GCA_009831015.1. NCBI lineage: Eukaryota > Viridiplantae > Streptophyta > Pinopsida > Pinales > Pinaceae > Picea > Picea engelmannii. The sequence continues at coordinate 42,188 of ML837111.1, read as the reverse complement.
AAACTATAACATTCAACCAGATGACCGATAGAGTGTGAATGTTGAGTTAATCAAAATCAGGCTCAGTACCAACAAAAACAAGAAAATAATCAAGGGTTTGTTCGATCATTGAAACACAAGGAGACTTGAGTCGACCATATCAACAGCAGGTGAGAACCCTTTGAAACAACACGGTGGACACACAGGCCATATAACCATTAACATGTATGACATGGTGGTAATTCACACCAGGTAGGGGAGACTATGAACATAGGAGAAGAGGCTCCTTACTGGCCAGTAATAACCCCGAGAACACACATGGGTATAACCCTGGTGATTTTCCCAAAAAATTGAATAATGTTGGTAAAAATGCAAAGCCATGTAATAGAAACCAACCCTAAAGAAAGAATCTTGGCATAATAGCCACTATAACCAACTGTGTAGAAGCCAAAATCATACACAAGCCCACGACCAGGCAAAAACGATAGCAGTGACCCAAGGTGGTTCAAAATCAAACACAAAAACCCCATAACACCAAATACGACTGGGTATGTTTACAAGAACTGTGTGGAGACAGCCAGCAAGTCTGGACCAAATGAAACCCTGTAACCAAAACCCATAAGACAACAAAGAGCCTTCATGGCTTCCATCACAAAAAATCATCAATGAAATTGTGACTTCAACTGTCCATTTTTTTCATTTATAGTGAATACACACAACCAACCATTCCAGAGAAATATCACAAGTTTACATAGTTTCTAGTCTCAAGAAAATCACAGACCAATACATCACCAAGCCAATATCTATTTCATAACCATATCAAGTTCATGGATGGAAAAAATGACATACATGTAACCAAAAAGACTTTGAAAATGCGAGCTTGGTCGAGTAGTTCTTTCCTCGCCTGAAAATCAGAGCTTAACCACAAAAAAACACAATTGAACAATAGCCAAGCTAGGGCGATGGCCAGTGGGAGAGGTATGGAGTGACATGCAGTAAATTCACATCGCTTCCATCCTCTACTCATTCAACTACTTAGTACACGCCAGCCAACCATCCATTAATCCATTCAATTAATCTATGCATCGAAACTAACATCCATTACTTGCCAAGTGTGCCACCCCATATCACATTAACCATTGCCAAACATACCATAACGCATATCGAATGTACCTTCATATAACTCAATACATCAAATAGCCACTAACTTTGTTAGCTAGGACTAACAATAATCCTTTTAATTTCATTTGCATATAATGTAGCATAGCATAGTATAGGATAGTTTCTCTTCCTTGGATCTTTTTCCTCATATTGATTTTATCTCTTATCAAAGCTAACATGTGTCTTGTGCAAGTGAAACATGTAACAAATCATAGCTCTAATAGCAATGTGATAACAGTGAATATAATCCATTCATACAATATGGAATTTAGAGCTTAGAGCAATCAGAACCAACACATAATACGCATTATCCATCTGCTATTATGTCGAAAATAAAACCAATATTTCATCATCAATCACGTAGGACCCTATAAGCAATGTCGAACAACAACATAAATATAAAATAAGAACCTCATCTGATCCTCCAATCTACAAGGGGGTCCCACCTACTAGTATTATATATATCATTAGCTTATAAATAATAGGCTTTAGAAATACTTTGTGGGCGAATTCCTCGTTGCAATTTGTATCTTCAACAAACTGGCAACTCCATAGGGAAATTTGTTTTCAACATATTTAGAACTCAGAACACATGGTTTCGTAGAACAAGAACGACATATCAAGGGGATATAACTAGGAAGATTATGAAGCAAGGGGGAATGAGCGGATTTAATGGAAAAAAGACAAGGAATTTGGGAATAACTCATGAAAAATGTTAAGTATGGGGGGGTTTATCCCTGTATGCATAATCATTCAACCAGAATATTCTATTTACTTCAAGGAGAAAAATTATGGACTTGCTCTTTTAGATTTCAAATGGATGAAGAAATGGAAAGCAGAAGCGGGAGATATCCAATTTCTTTATAAGACAATAGTGAAAGCAGATAACAAATTCAAGTGCTTTCAGGGGGAACACTATAATAGTTGTGTAAGCTTGATTGTTATTGACTAAGAATATATTTCAGGAGTGTCACTGTGGCAGAACCGATCCAACATCTTATTCTTGACCAAAATCAACTAAAAGATGAAAAAGCAATAAAAATCATGACAGAATTAAAACTGCAAAATTTAAAACAGTGGAAATAAAGTGACAGAAATGTAAAAGTAGCAGGAAATTGTTAAAAACATAAAGCATAAATCAAACTATTGTAAAGAAAAAATGAAAAATAATGAAAGCAAAGCTAGACTGCTAATATACAGAAAATCCAAACAGTGTTAAAACTTTTCAAGTTGGTCCCACGTAATGTTTCAAGTGAGAATCGTTAGTGTTGTAGGAGAATAATCGCTCCTGTAAATATTTTAGGATGTAAGAGTTAGTACCCAAGAAAAAAGAGATTTTGAAAGGACCCAACCATAACGCTTGAAATTTCGAGGTAATTAACAGCCCTTTAACGTATATAATTAGATCATCAATATAGATATAAATACTGATCAATTCGTCAAGAGTTATTTGTATAGGTATTTTAAAAGTGGTACTTGCACCAGGTAAGCCAGAAAGCATACGTTCATAAGTCACAGTACCCTAATTAGTGATAAAGGTGGTTTTATAAGAATCTGCCCTTTTTACCTTGATTTGATTGTAACTAAAAAAACTGTCAAGTGAGGGCCTCATCTGTGAGCTTACAACTTGTTGCAGAATCATTTCCATATTAGGGGGAGGGAAAGGATTTTTCATAATATCCTGATTGAATATGTGATAATTAATGCAGAAGCTAATATGATTAGTGACTTTCATAACATGAACCAATTTGGAAACCCATTTAGGGTACTTGACCTGAAAGGTGATTCCCACCTTCAATAATTTTTCCAACTCCCTTGGAATAGTTTCTTTCAAAGTAGGGTTGACGGGTCTTTGTTTTTTCCTACCCGGTTTTATGCCTTCCTTGATGGGGATGGAATGCAGTATAAGACCAAGATCAAAACCATGAAGATCCTTGTAAGACCAAGCAAAAACATATTGAAATTCACCAAGTAGCTCAACAAACTTCATCTTCTTTTTATCAGAACATTGGGCACCTATTTTAACATTCTTTGGAGATTTGGGTGTCCCAATATTCAAGGAGATGGTTTCACCCACCTTCCTTTTCGACTCCTCTTCTTTATGTTTCTATTTATTTCCTACATCACTTGATGAAAACAAACTCTCTAGAGGAGTAAATCCTTTAGGAATCTTGTTATCTTCTATGGATATGATTTCCTTGGGCTTAAAGGGTTCATTTTGAATGAAATCTCAGATGCTCTCATCACTAGGGAAGACCTGCCAAGATTATAAATTGTCAGAAATATGTGGACGATACAAATATTGAAAATTAAAATCAGGTCTATGTGGCAGAATTTGTTGATTAGGAGAGGCTACAAAAACAGCTAACCGATCAGCCATTGAGTTCAATTCCCTCTTAACATGAGTGATGTTGAAAGATAATAGGTTCAAGGTAAGTGCCCAAATAGTTTGGGTGTATTTCTTCATCAACTTGTTTCTAGGGGAGTAAATCTTACGTACAAGGTTCACAACAAGCTCGGAATACCCAAAAAATGAAAGGTGACCACATCCAAGATTATAGGCATTTTCAATGCCTAATAATAAGGCTTTGAATTCAGTGACATTGTTTTTGCAACCAAACTCCAACCTATAAGAAAAATTATGATTCTTCCCAACAAGAGAGTATAATATTATGCCAGCTCTGTTACCTTCACTAGAGCATGAATCATTGAAGTGCATGTGCCACATACCATCATCCAGATCAATTTGTTCCAAGGGAATGTTATCCTCCTCATCAAATATGGAATACACTCCTAGGTCCTCTTCGATATAGTGTACATTAGGTTGTGGGACACTCTCTATGTAAGGTGAAATCCTTCCCTCTCTAAGGACTATAATGTTCTTACCATTCCGGGGAAAAAATAAATGTGTTCCGTAGAGTGAGAGGTATCCACCTGTTAAAGCTTTCCAATCTCTTCCCAAGACGATTGAGTAATTTCTTACTGGCATATCAATTACCTGAATACTAAGGGTTGTCCTTATTTCAGGATGTGCGCACAAAACTAAGGTCAGATCTTTAATATCGCCTATGGTAATTTGTTGTAGACTATTATAGGAGAGCATGCTCCTGGCGTTTTCATTTGTACAAGACAAGTCGAGCTCTTCCATAATAATCTTTGACATCACACTTGGGCCCGAACCGCCATAAATGAAGCAACAATGGGCGATTTTATCCATAATTTTTACAGAAATATAAAAAGGGGGATTTTTTTATAGGGTATCTAAAGTTATGTACACCTACTTTATTTACATATGAATCCTCTTCGTTTACCTCTTCAAAGAGGTTGGCTACAATGGAATCCTTTCCTTCCATGAATTTTTTTAGATGCCTATGTTGTTCAAGGATGACAACCATGTCCAGGAGGGTGGCATCTACTTTGATGTTGGCCAACTAATTCAAAATATTGTATTTGGAAGAGGGGAGAGGGGAAATTTTTGCTTGACTGTCAGGAACCTTAGGAACCTGAACCATAGCAGGTGGTGATGATGAGCTTGGGATAAAACAATTGCGGGAAGGATCATATTTTCCTTTGAGAGCATATGATTTGTTCCTAGTATTGATGATCATGACATCTTCTGGCTCTGCAAAATCTAGAACAACAATGGTAGTTTCTGGTCTTTTACCAAAGATCTTATCTCTGACACTCTTCCTTACCTGACATGTGGATTCCTCATGGTGTTCCTCGCAAAATTTACACCAACTTCGTGGCAAGATAGCCTTGGGCTGAAAATTATTGTCAATTGGGTTTCTAAAGGGGAGTGCAGAAGAGGATGAAGCTCCAAGAGTTAGAGGGGAAACATTTCCCTTTCACTCATACACTATCATATGATTATTCATATCTTGTACTAGTTGTAACAGGGAAAACATGTCTGTCTGTTTAACTGATTCTCCCTGGGGAAGACTTGTTCTTTCGAGATGTTATTCATACTCTAAAAAAGTATGCAAAGCAGAATCGAGGTTATCAATATCTTTTTCCTCGAGCCTATGACGATAGGGGGAAGGTAATGCATTGTATTAATGCATGAAAGTGGCTTGGTTCTGAGGTCGAATGAGTTTAGGGATTTGATTGTATAGCTTAGTGAAACGCAAGTTGAAATACTTGATGGTCTCACCATCCTTATAGGCGATGTTATTATACTCTCGTAACTGCTCAGCTGGGATTTTAGATTTCCCATAGGTGGACCTGAACCAATAAACTGACTCCTCCCAAGTAGACAAAATATGAGGAAGGTCAAAGAAATCATCTACAACCTTCCCTTCCAAGGAATTGATGAATAAGCGCATGCAAGTATCGTTGTCATTGGCTCCTATATTGTGACAAGCATCAAAAAATTCCACCAAGTGTTCATTTGTAGTGACATTGTTATTTCCTGAGAACCTAGGGATATGCTCTTTTAATTTAGGAAGTGGACGAGTAGCAAGTGTTAGGTTAAGAGGAGAGGACACATGCCATGGTGTGGTTGTGACATCTTCTTCAAACTAAAAAAGCCCATAATTTTTAATGACTTTGGTGAGATTTGTGGTAGATTGGACAGGGATATGGTGGCTATACAAGCTACCAATCACTGACGAAGTTGAAGATTGGGAGGAGGAAGCACTTCCAGTACCATCAGAGCCACCACTAGATGCCATTATGTGGATGATAGGTGAAGGAAAGAAATACGAACTTGATGACTCAGACAAAGTTCTCCTTAGAGCACTTTGTTGGGTTGATAACACAATGTTCCTTCTTCCTATTTCAGCAATATGATTAATTTCAGGTGATAAGCCTCTTCTTATTCTAGAAACACGAGAGTCTAAGGACATGAAAGTAAGGCAAAAACTAAAGGAACAAGAAGGTTATTATTGATTTCTAGGTTGTTTGCGTCTATCTTCCCAACGTTCTTGGGCACTAATATATCATTCAATTGCTGCCCAAGAATGATTAATCTCAACACGAGTATTGGCAGTGTCTCAAATGGTGTTGAACAAATTCAAAGCAATGTTGGTCTGATCTTGAAGATCGAGATCAATATTAGGTTGCCTTGCGACATGCATAGTCATTAAGAAATAAAACAGTCAAAGAATCAATATCAGAAAAAAAAAAATAATAAATAAATAAATAAATAGATGTATTCGATGCTAATCAAGCATAAAAATTAACTAGAGAGATATTGAAGATCTATGTAGTATGGTCGCCAAATAAATGTTGTGGAAAATATATGAAATGATCTTACTTAAACATTTTCAGATCCTAGTTGTCTAAAGAAAGATAGACGGGAATATCACCTTATGTTTATAGCCATTAAAATCGATATCCTAATTCACAAGTATTGTTTACAAGAGCTTAGGCTGTTTTTTTTTAATTAAAAGCTTGCTAGAAAAATCATTTTTATGTAATTTTCTGAACATATCAGATGTTGAAATAAATATAGAGACAGAATTAAAGACACTAAGTCAACCATCAACACATGTGAGACATAAAGCAATCCTTTATTTCATTCCAATTCATCAAAGAATCGTTCTCTTTACAAAATTTCCTGAGGAAGTTTTGGACCAAAGACAAACTTAGACGTCCCTGATGAAACATACAAAAGGACTTCTGACAAAAAAAAAAAAAAACACTCAACTTGAAAAGCTGGATCAACTTGCTACAGATTGTTGCCCACTAGACTCTGCACAATAGCCTTTGTCAGTCATGAAAACTAATTCACAAACAAACAAGTTCACACAGACTACCAAAGATAGATCAACACCTCTGAAGAAACAAGTGTATGAATGATGTAATTCAGCCTTGAATCTTGTTGTCTACAATAGGACCCTGCTATCATAAAAAAAATTAGGCTTCTAATGAATTAAGGAATGAATGAAAACTGAATCATCTCAACAAAAACTCAAAGAGCAAACCTTAGTATGCTTCTCCTTCTATTCTCCTATTGTTCCTCCCTTTTCGTTTTCCTTTAAGCAAATTGGAATTGATTGAAGTAATTGAACTACTTCATTAGTTAAGTTAACAAAAACTCAACCAACTTTTTTAGTTAAGGTGGGGAAGTAATAATCATAATAAGGGTTTTTTAAATAAATAATAACTAGTAGGTGGGACCCCTTGTGACTCCCTTTAGCTTTTAACAATCATAACACAACTAGTTAATTAAAAAAAACATCCCTCCTTGTGGCTCCCATCATCACATTCATATTTGACAATCTATCTCAATAATAATTGAAATTATTTCCAAAATATATTACTCATATATCCAAAAAATAATGTGTTGTCCAAAATTCCAGAAGTCAACTGTTATCATCAATTTATAAATTAAAAAAACTTAAAATCCATATTTTCCACTCTGAGATGCAATCCTTCCCTTGTTGATGCTGTCACCTTTTGATCTCTCTGAATTTTCCTTTGGCTGTGCTGAGCCTTTAGGCCTAATCTCACTGATCACATGAGAGAAATCATCCCTCAAATGCATGCGGGAAGACACAGATTTATCAAATCCATTGGAGGGTGAGGAAGGGGCAACAATGGATTTTCCTTTGTCAAGGGCATGGTGGGCCTTGGTTTTCAACCTTTTTCTATCATGGGAAGACTGAACTGGTGAGTGGATAGGTGCATCTTGGACAATTTGATTGATAGGCGGGGGAGCAGGTAAGGACAAATTGGACCAGCCACGATGTTGAGAGACTGTCGGGTGGATAATCTCTTTCCATCCATCATTTTTGGGAACTTCAGGTTGTAATGAGACATGAGGATGCATGGGAACAATAGGGGCCTGTGGGGATTGGAAGGGAGGCCTTTCAAGCCTAAGTTGGACCACTCCTTGCCCAATTCAATTAAAAAACCTACCTTGAAATAGATGGTCTAACTCTTGCGAATCAGCATCAAAGTGTATGGAGAATCTTGGCCTTCTAGGGCCCCTGTTCCAATTACTTCTTCCTGGTTTACCTCTTCCATGGCTACCTCGACTGAAAAATCTCATTCCTGTATGCATAATTGATTAGAAAACAGTTTCTTTAACAACCATACATGACAACTCTTTTTAAAATATGAAATAAATTTTGGCTCAACAACATATCAGACTCATGCAATCCAATCCATACAAATTTTTTAATCGTTGTCAATGAGCATGGGGTGGGAAAAGGTTCTGGAATATGCGAGGGGTTGTATTGAGTGAAAAATGTTAAAATGAGGGGGAAAATATCACGATTACTGCTCATAAATGAAAAACAATCAACCGTAATGTAAACCAAAGAACATATCATTGTAATGCATCCTTGCGATCTTAAACTGTTACAATACATATTTCTTCTTAACTGTGATTAAATTTTAGCAACAGGGAGTGGATAATGGATATGGGAAGGCGAGGGGATTGTAATTAGCGAAAAAGTGAAATAGTGGTAGGGGAAAAAAACGGATATTGTTCAAAAAATCCATTAAGTAATCCATAACACAATTATGTATTTAATGCAAATGATCCAACACTAACCAAATAATTATTGTGATGAATTAAACAATCACTGTGTATAATTTAACCATTACTGTGTGTTAACTTGCTCACTGTTCATATTTAAATATTTAACACAGTGTCATCACACTCAAAATAACATGCCTTCCAAAACAACTTGTATAACAATTTTGTTTCTTCTCATTTGTCCCAACAAATTTCAAATGAACACACAGTCATTTGTTTCCACTATGTTCAACATCAAAACATCAACCATTGTCCATGAATTATCTCCACAAATCAAACACAAACACAAGTTCTTTTAAAATCGTGCACAATTCCATTCCTCTAATCAATTTAACAATTAACTTGTAATGAAACCATATTGTTATAAAACTCATGACCATCCCTGATATGATGCATGATATCCATAAAACATACACATCAGAGAACCAAGTCACAAATATCATGATTTTAAATTGCAATAATATCAATTGGCAACTAAAACACACAGTAACAACAACCATCATTTCAACTTATACCATGTTGTAGGAAACACACAACCCAACGCATAACACAAAGAGGCATACTCCTATTCAAACCATAAACAATGTTGAGTTAACAATCCAACTATTACAACACAAGAGGCAGTGACTGTGTGCCCATTTCATTTCTCGAATCAACCAATTAAACATGTTGAGCTATTGATTCGACTGTTATAATACATAATGCAACGACTAAACACCAATAATATAAATCACTGTCAACGTTATTTCATCAACTCTGTAATTAACCCGATCAATAGGGACGAGCCAATAATCAACCCCACTAGCAATACTACCCAACAAATATAAAAGTCAACCAAATGACCGACAGAGTGTGACTATTGAGTTAATCAAAATCAGGCTTGGTACCAACGAAAACAAGAAAATAGTCAAGGGTTCGTTAGATCATTGAAACACAAGGAGACTGAAGTCAACCATATCAACAGCAAGTGAGAACCCTTCGAAACAACACGGTGGACACACAAGCCATATAATCATTAAAATGTATGACAGGGTGGAAATTCACACCATGTAGGAGAGACTATGAACAAAGGAGCAGAGGCTCCTTACTGGCCAGTAATAACCACGAGAACATGCATGGGTATAACCCTGGTGGTTTTCCCAAAAAACCAAATATTGTTGGTAAAAATGCAGAGCCATGTAATAGAAACCAACCCTAAATCAAGCATATTGGCATAATAGCCACCATAACCAACTGTGCAGAAACCAAAATCATACACGAGCCCACGACCAGGCAAAAAAGATAGAAGTGACCCAAGGTGGTTCAAAATCAAACACAGCAACCCCATTACACCAAATATGACTTGGTATGTTTATAAGAAATGTGTGGATATGGTCAACAAGTATGGACTAAATGAAACCCTTCAACCAAACCCCATAAGACAACAAATATCTGTTGGAAGATTGGTTGTTGTCATTGATGTCAACCCCAATCATGGGTTTTGGACCGCAAGATTGATGAAGGTATTTGGACATGAAGGAAAATGTACATGTAGATACAAAACCCATGGATGGATATTATACATCATGTTGTTTCCGGTGGTATGTGGCACGTCACGTGGATCCTCATGGTTGAGGAGAAATGAATTTTTGAAGATGACAAAGTGAATTGAAGAAGGAAGTACATGTAGGCCCTGAAGATAATTAAAGAAAAGAATTACAAAATAAGAAAGTGTCAGGTCGGCCCTAATGTTAAAATGAAGTGGCATAAATGGTATAAATAAACATCATTATACATTCATTTGATACAAGTCGAATTTCATAGGAAATAAGAAGAAAAGAAGGCCTGATTTCAAGGGAGGATGGAGTCTTTTGGTGATGTGTTCTAAGGTATGTTATTTTCAGGTCATCTTACCATTTTTTCTATAACTTTTTTTATAGAACGATTCATATGGTGAAATCTCTATGGTATTGAGAATACATATCAAGGTACCTTTGGTAAAAATTTCAGCTCTTGATTCGCTATAATTATGGAGATACACTCTGTGGAAGATAGGGTTTGTGACCAGTCCTGAAGCTAGTCAATAAACAGG